>JAFIRS010004008.1:0-104312 GCA_018342105.1 Gonioctena quinquepunctata | reverse complement strand
ATTTCTTCAATCCAAATCTTTCTAGGGCTAAAAAACCGGAAAATTTCAAAATATGAGTTTTTTAATATATGGTGTGGCCAAAAATTGTTGATCCTGTCTACACTTGAAGTTTTGTGTTTTTATGAGAATCGTGATACATTGCATGAAACCCGAAAATATGTGGACTCAGCTCACGCTCACCAAACCATTGAAGATGCAACAAAATATGTATAAAGGTATTGCACAACCTACAAAAAGTCCGCGATGGTACACTTATTTGAGATTGGTATATACTACTTCATGATATTATAACAAGGATTCAGTTTTTTACATATATTTTAAGGATAAAAATAGTATATAATAACAGTATATAGAACAGTGATAGGTGTATTGCATTAGTGTTTTTATTTATAGAAAAAAAGAAAAAGATTTATGAACTATAAGAGCATATGATATTTATAATGATAGATTATTCATTCAAGATGGAAGATCTCAATTTCATGATGTTGTACAAATGGTTATACAGTGCTAGTCAAAAGTCCTCTCCCCCCCTCGTATCTTTTGAACGGGTATACTTATAATAATGAAATTTGGAGGGTGGAAATAAACGGATGTAGGCTTCTCAACTGGTCATAACAGGTGACGCAATAGTCATAAATGACGTCACAAGGCCACTGTGACCAATAATTTTAAATGGGATTCTATGGCAAGTGACAGCTCGTTTGGAAGGTATTGAAAATACCTATTCAGTCATACCAATTTTGTTTGGGTTTCGGCTGATTTTGATTGATAAATTGAAGAAATACGAAAATTATAGTTTCGCATTTAATTAATAAAGATTTAAGAACCAGTTCTTATAATAAGTGTTCAAAATGTGCTCCATCTACTTCCTGGCAGTAATGCCCAGTGTGTCAGCGGAAATTGCCCTACATTCTTCGACAATTCGTTGTTTCAGAATGGCAATACTGTCAGGTGCTGTAGCGTAAACCTTAGATTTCAAGTACCCTCATAGAAAAAAATCTAATGGTGTAAGGTCCGGTGACCGAGCTGGCCATTCGATCGAACCTCGTCGTCCAATCCATCTACCACGATATTCTTCATCTAGGTAACGTCTTACTGCACCGTAATAGTGTGCAGGAGCACCATCTTATTGAAACGTTATTTCCAAGTTGTCGAATTCATCTGGATTATCTTCTAGAATTTCAGAATTAACGCCTCAATATCATTTTGTAACATCTCAGATACAATTCACCGGTTAAGTTAGCATTGAGAAAAGAGGCCCAACTATGTGGTTTCCCAAAATACCTGCCCAAACATTTACTTTTTTCTGGAAATTGAGTATGTTTTCACGAAAGATGTGGATTTGTGTCACTCCAATACCTCACATTTTGAGTGTTAACATTCCATTGAGAAAGAAAGTACTTTCGTCACTAAAACAAATTGTCTGTATGTAGCCTGGTTGTTGGTTCATTTTATTGGACATAGTTTCACAGAATTCTAGTCTTCGGTCGGGGTCATCATCTGAAAGTTGGTGCACCATTTTTTAATTTGTATGGATGAAATTTGTTTTAGCCAACACCCTATGTACTGTCCTTTGACTGACTTCACAGATAGACGCAACTTGGGCTGTGGAAGAAGTAGGGTTTACTACCATTTCTCCAATTATGTCAATTTTTTTGTCATCACTAATTGTTGGTCGACCAGATCGTTTGGCATCTTGAACACTACCTGATGCTTCAAACTTCCGAAGAAGCTCCCTCAAATAAACCCTCGATATAGGGCGATCGGGGTACCTCTCATTAAACAGTCGTTCCGCTGCATGGAAATTGTTTCTACATTCACCAATTATTAAGATAGCTGCTACTTTGTCGGCTACAGTACGTACCATTTTGCCTATGTAAACACTTAAACGTCTCGTTAAACAATAGCTTAGGTAAATTTTCAAGGTATAAACACTTTTGACAAGTAGAGAATTCAAAAACGTCAACCTTTTTGACAATTAACCAGAGGCGTACTTTAAAATCTTTATCAATTAAATGCGAAACTATAATTTTCGTATTTCTTCAATTTATCAATCAAAATCAGCCGAAACCCAAACAAAATTGGTATGACTAAATAGGTATTTTCAATACCTTTCAAACGAGCTGTCACTTGCCATAGGGTCCCATTTAAAATTATTGGTCACAGTGGCCTTGTGACGTCATTTATGACTATTGCGTCACCTGTTATGACCAGTTGAGAAGCCTACATCCGTTCATTTCCACCCTCCAAATTTCATTAATATAAGTATACCCGTTCAAAAGATACGAGGGGGGAGGGGACTTTTGACTAGCACTGTATATAGTTTTTGCATTCGAAGACGTGATATTATTGAGAGCATCGATGAAGCTCTCGATGTTTGACAGAAATTCTGAATTGTGTGGTATTATTGAACTGTATATAGGGCATTCAAAAAGTAGGTGTCCAATTGTCTGATATATTTGTTGGTTACAAATGGTACAGAACTCTTCCGGATTAACACGGTAAGTGCTCCCGTGGAAGATGAGCTTCAAGATGTATTCATCTGATACTCTGATTTGTGCTATGACTCGGGTTATCTTTACTTGCATTTTTATATTGAGATATTCCCTTGAGCTCTCAGATAGAATCGGGTGGAAATGTAGAAAAGAGGACTGTACTGCCAACGATCTGTCTCCAAGTCGGAGTTTAGACTCGAAATTATTCAGGAGATCTTTTTCATTTCTTTTCAGAGTTGTCGCAACAATGTCTTATTCCCCATATTCCTTCTTAAAAGTTCTTTGATCATTCTTACTATACGCTCCCACCATCATCCCCACCAAGAGCTATTGGAACGTTGTATTTCCAGGTTATGCGTATGAAGGACGGAAGTGTCAAGGAAACTAGTTCTTCAGAATCATCCGACACATATGTAAGAGGTCGTGAATTTATGACAGCCTCGCAGTCACAAAGTATTGTCATTAGTTCCTCGTAATCAACTGTCTTTTTCCCCAGATTCCTTCTTGAAAGGTCTTTGACCATTCTTACTATACGCTCCCACCATCACCACCAAGAGCTATTGGGACGTTGAGTTTCCAGGTTATGCGTTGAAACATTGAGTATTTCAAAATTTCGTTCCAGTCCAAATTTTTCAATTGATTATGTGTTCCAATATAATTGGTTTCATTATCGAAATATATAACTGGCACTCTTCCTGTTCTAACGACAAATCTGCTAAGAGCTTGAAGAAAGGCATCAGTTGAAAGAGACTTCACCAACTCGAAATGACATGCTCACTATGATGTGTTAATGGGGCAATATAATGGGAAATTTAAAAGAATGCTCATCTTCGGCAAAAATTAGTTTAATTTTTACTCTTATTGAACCAATCTCATATTTGAAAACATCAACGTTAGAAATTCCTTCTGGGGATGTATTACCAGAACTTTCGCTCTGTACGATTTTCATCGAACAAACTTCTGCCCTGCCAACTTCCTCATAAGCCAACTCATCATCATGAACTTCCCTCCCACGACATTATTTAGAAAACCGAATCATCCATGCAATCATTCTGATTATATATTTCGAAAAATAATTAAATTCAACAGAAGTCATATTTCTTTGATCAACTAAATTTGAAATTGAATTTTTCTTAGACTCCTCGAATGCCTTCTTCCGATAATTCCTGAGAGGACAAAGTCCAAAATTCTATATTTCTGTTTAGCAAATCGGGACCCTCTCACCATTTGAATTCTAATAAACGTTTACAACTACATCCACGCGAAGGGAGGTCGGGAGCATTCATATCTCCTGGTACATGATGCCAATCATAAACGTTTGTGTCAGTGCGTATTTCATTCACTCGATTCATTACAAAAGTTGTCCAACTTTATTTTGTTTTGATCCATGTCAATACAACTTTAGAATCACTGCAAAAATTCGTATCTATATATCGAAAATAGTCGACCTGTTTTACATCCTACTACTGCCGCCAAAAGTTCCAATCCTGGCAATTAGACATTTTTTTTGGGACTCATTCTGGACTTGGCTTGGAATAGATGACTAGAAACCATTCCATTATTTTCAATTCGAATAAATATACAAGGAGCATAAGCCAATTCACTGGCGTCAGCAGAATTATGCAAATATTATTCCGTGGTGATAGGTGGAATTTGAATAATGCACGAGGTATACTACATGACTGCAATGTCTGGATTTGTTTCAACCACTTTTCATGATTTTCAATGATTTCTTCTAGCAATTCAGTATCCCAATGTATTTTCAACTTCCAAGTTTCTTGTAATAATAACTTTGGTACTAGAGTAACAGGGCAAGTAAAACCAATTGGATCGAAGATACATTGGGATGCTGATAATAAACCCCTCTTTGTTGATAATATGGGCGTTCATCGGCCCATGAAATCGGAATGGACAAGTTTCCAAATGTCTTTTGCTCTGGTACCTCCAATGTAACCTCATCAGAACTTGTTCATAATATATAAACCAGGATGACCCATTCATAACGGGTTGTCAGATTTAGTGAATGAGTTTGGTTTGGACAACAACATTTCAAAAACATCTTTGGGTCGTTCCAGTTTGTACATATCTACATATCTTTTTCTGAGATCACCGTAGCTAACAATTTCCATCCACTAGACTATATTCAGCATCCTTAAGAATGGAATTGAACGTAAGTTCACTAACGGATAAAAGATTCACATACAAGCATAGAACATAAAACACGTCTTAGGCGAGCATTGACCTTTTCCCCGAACTTTCATGTCAACATTATCAGCCGCAATTACTTGGTGGCTAAACTCTTCACTATTCGTCAGCCAATCTCTTCTTCAATCTGTCATGGAGATAATCCACATACCAATCATCATGATTGAATTCATTTGCGGTAACATAACCGCACAAGAGGTCAACAGGTATTTTAGAATGAGTGTTTTCCATGTTTCAACAATATTTGGAGAGATGACCGTATTTATTGCAGGATGTTTTCCTCGATTGACGATTTTCATCGAACGATGCAACTACATTACCATCGGTACTTTCTTCTTTGACTTCTTGCCAAAGCTTCTGATGAGATAAGTGTTCCTGAGTTTTCAATACCTATAATTATTGGCTCCTATTGATCAAGTAATCTTGTGAGCCGAGGTATTTCAACCCATTCATCATCTAGTTCCAATCCAACGCCCCTTAACTCATGAGCTGTGGGAATTATTTTATTGACATACTTGGTCTAACCTCGTCGTTCTGTAGTAAACCAACTCGTCTCGTTAATCCATAATCTAAGAACGCCCTTTCGAAATCATTACATGCATCCTTCTTACACATTGCAGTTCAATAAAATTATTTTGGAGTTACTTTTCAGGTTCTGCTTCTTATTATAGCTTATCTGGCTGGCTGAACGGCAAATATATCATGGTTTCATCTGTCTTTGAGCCTTTCGATCGGTGGTAGTGAACTTCCGAATGCCATATTTTATTTCGATAATCAGAGTTTACTCAAACTGTGTGATAATCTGGACCAATTACCTATTGAAATCAGGTACTATGCAGTGGAATTATACAGTGCGGTCCATAGGTATGAAATAAATTCATTTTAGCGTTATTATGTATTTGTTTGAAAAACCTGAAACAAGTTTAATTCTATTGTCAATTTGAAAATTCACAGTATGAAAATATTACCTCCTTCTTGCACCCCCGCTGAATTATGAGCACCCCCTCAAAAAATGTGGATGAGTAGGGAATCGTGTGGCACCTTGTTCGGAAGGGATTTCCATTCTCTGTTCAGCAATATTAAGTTTTTCAAATTTGGTGCAATCATTACTGAGAAAATTTATTTTGAAAATTCAAAATGTTTATACTTTATGTAGAATGAAGAAAATAATGTCACATAATGTTTAGGAATTATTTTTCAATTTATTTTACAATTAGAAATTAAAGGATCAAAATGACCACCATTCACTTCTTGACAATAAGCAAGTCGATCTTGGAATTCTCGTACAACATTTTGTAGTACCTCAGGGGTTATGTTGTTGATTCCTTCCTATATCCCAACTTCCAAATCTGCAATAATGTCTGGTCTATTTTGAATTTAAATAACCCCATGAGAAATAATCAGGTATTTTCTTATCTGCTTTGCTAAACGTCAGGAAAAAGTCCTTAAAGACACCAAAAAATCATTCACAAAACCCACATAAATAATGTAATGTTAATCTAGTAGACTACTGTTATTTTGACATTTATAAGTTGCTGACATACGTCAGTGTATTGAAAAATATTTGTGTGTGTATTTGATTTAACTATGGCTCATTTATTCAAAACTCAAAGAATAGACATTTTAATTATGATTGGATGCGGTAATGAAACAAGAACTCAAAAGGAAGTTTGTGAAATGTTAAATAATAAATACCCTGGTCAACACGTCTCTCAGTCTACAACTGGACATGTGAAAACAATTCAAAATCCAGGTCGAAATGTTGAATTGAATGGGAAAAAAAAGTAAGATGCACTGTTAGCGATTGACAAAAATCCGCATATGACAAGTAGACAACTTGTCGCCAACAATGATGTGAGTAAATCATCCATATTGAGAGCTTTGCATAAAGAAAAATACCATCCCTATAAAGTTCAGTTGGATCAGGAGTTAAATGACGATGATCCTGATAGAAGGCATCAATTCTGTGAACTGATGATGGACAGAATGAAAGCAGATTTGCAGCTCATGAACAAAATTGTTTTTTCTGATGAAGCTACTTTTTAACCGACGAAACCAAAAAGGAGGAGGTTCTCTATTCGACCCGTATATTTTTTTTTTCATCATATTTTTTTATGTATGATCACGCATAACTTTTTACTGAGTTGTCCGATTCCAATAATTCTTTCTTCAGTGGATAGGGTGTACTCCGAATTTAGTCCCATTTGAATTTAAAAGATGAAATCCACCCCTAAAGGTAGCGAAATGAAGGATATTGATCACTCACCCTCTGAATTCTGGTCCGTTAACTGATTCTATCAGGCATAACTTTGTACTGGGTTCTCCGATTTGGATGATTCTTGTTTTAATAGATAGGGTATACCTCATATTTGGATATCGAAAAAAATTAGCCACCCTTACGGGTAGAAAAATAGGAAATAATTGATTTTTCACTAGTGAACATTGATATACACATACGTAGTTGACAATGACAGATCGCTACTGACATTATTCTTGTTTCACATCCGTCAAAATCAGTATATTTTATGAGAGGATGGAATGATATACAAAGTAATGAAATAAACTAACCAGAACAACGAAAATAATTTATATTACAACAAAGAGTAAAAGTAGATAATCATATTATTTAACTGGTAATAGTTGAAGTAAGGTGGGTAAGTAAGTATTTTGGAAGTAATCAAAAAACAAGTAGGTAGTAATTGGTAGATTTTAGCCACAAAAAATTGAAAAATAAAAACTTTTTAACAAAAAATTAAACCAACGAAATACGGAACTGAAAGTAAAAATAAAATCTTTAACAAATAAACCGACGAAGAATCAAATGAAAGCAAAAATAAAATAAACCTTCTTAGTCTAAATGATAATTGAGCTCTAAACTAATGTAAGTAACTGATTTTGAGTCGGCGCCAAAACAAACTAGCAATTGAATCAGGTGAAGCGTAAAATGATGGCAGCGAGATGCACGGCTGCGTTTTGATGACTTCTTTCATAGATAATGATCTTCGATAATTGTTTGTTTGGCGCCGACTCAAAATCAGTTACTTACATTAGTTTAAGAGCTCAATTATCATTTAGACCAAGGACGTTCATTTTATTTTTTGCTTTTCAGTTGATTTTTTCGTCGGTTTAATTTTTTGTTAAATTTTTTTTATCATTTAAATGGAACGGTTAATAGACAAAACTGTAGATATCGGAGCAGAGAAAATCCTCATTGGATGTGTCAGGCTCACACACAATATCCTAAAAAGGTGAACGTTTGGGCTAGTATCATTAACAACAAAATTATTGGCACTAATTTTTTTGAAGGTACAGTTAATGGTGAGGTTTATCTAGATTTTTTGATGAACTTTTCACAGCCTACATTAAAAAAACGTGTTCCTGATATTAATGATCCAAATGCAATTGATAGATCAATTTGGTACCAACAAGACGGAGCTCCACCGCATTACAACCATATTGTTAGAGATTATTTGAACGAAGTTTTTTCCAATAGGTGGATTGGAAGACTTGGAATGATTGAATGGCCGCCTAGATCCCCTGATTTGACTCCTCTCGATTACTTTTTATGGGGTTATTCAAAATCGAAAGTATATTTCAATAGACCAGACAATATTGCAGATTTAAAAGTTAGGATAACGGAAGAAATGAACAACATACAACAGCAGATCGGATGGAATTCGTTTGGAACTCAAGTAGCCTCACATACAACACACACATCAAAAGCAAGTTTGGAGGACACTTAGGTTCCAAGAATGTCCTGTTTGGGGACATATATATCGGCAACCCACTGCAGGGATCACCACGTGTGTATTTCAATCAAATTCGACATGAATCTGCATATTCAACATGAGATTTTCAAGTAGTCGAAGATGTTTTTTACAAACTGATTTTTAAAGATTTTATTTGTGATGTGCACCGATATTTTCCTGTTAGCAACCTCGAGTTAATGTCTTGATAATGAAATAAAGTATTTCGAAAGCTCGACAATTTAACAAAGAGTCTTCTTTACATGGCCATTTCCTATTGACTGCAACCTCAAAGGAAAACATAAAATTGGTTTTTTGTGTTTCCTAAACTCAGTTTTTATATAT
This sequence comes from Gonioctena quinquepunctata, assembly GCA_018342105.1. Taxonomy (NCBI): domain Eukaryota; kingdom Metazoa; phylum Arthropoda; class Insecta; order Coleoptera; family Chrysomelidae; genus Gonioctena; species Gonioctena quinquepunctata. Next base: position 95,521 of record JAFIRS010004008.1, on the reverse strand, counting down.
ATATATATATATATATATATATATATATATATATATATATATATATATATATATATATATATATATATATATATATATATATATATATATATATATATAATATATATATATATATATATATATATATATATATAACTATTGGTGAAAAAACACCTGGTACCAATCCCTGGCTGGATAGAAGATAATTTCAAAGAATTATATGCAGATTGAAAACATTATCAAATTCGTGTTTTCCGACTCATTTGAACGGTGAGGGTTAAGGAGGGGCGTTTCAGACAGAAACTCAGAGAATGATTTACACGCAAGTTTCCGTGAATTATGAGCCTAACCTATATTGATTACTGTAAATAAATTGACACTACGTAACAAGAGCATATCTTGTGGGTACTCATATGTCATTCATAACATGTTTACAATTCGCCAGCGGAGTTTTTGTGAGAGGCACCCTCTTATCGGTGTTATTATAATTTTTGAATTTTTTAGTATAAATAGCGCACAGTATTAATTATTCCAAATTCTGAAGTTTATTATACGGAGAGCATGAAACACAACATTTCTGATATCAAATACATTTATCAATCATCACATCAGTAAACGAATTGATTATTCATTTTTATCTCTAAGGTAAAAAATGTTAAATGTTTTTCGGCAACCACGAGTATTTTTTGCAGAATATCGTTATTTTAGCGAAATTTCATAAAGATCTCTGGTGAAATAATATATTTCAGAATAATTTCCATGCTCTCTACTAACAAGACCAATTTTATTGTGAACCTTATGGGGTCTCATAGTACCACTATTCTAAAGTACCTATTTTCACGATATCTTATATTGCAGAATTCAAGTCCTGAGCTTCGACTCCATGTGGTTCAAATAGAACATTCACATATTTCACATATTATTGTAATGTGGAAGAATCATTCGAGCAAAACTAATGAAGAGGCTGATCATTTAGGTACATATCACAGAAATACTACCTATTGCAAATGCACACATTTCACAACCGATTGAAACGCAATTTGGCACCAACACGCATTCCATTATTTCTCGAATAGGTTCGAAGATGGTCCAGATCGGTCGAGTAGTTCAGTATTTTAATAGTCACGAACCCCAAATCAACAGTTGGGGGTCAGAAGCGAGAATGTTAGTGAATAGTTAGAAGTATTTGAGAAGAATTTATGGTGATTATAAGAAATACGTCCTAGAACGATATGGAAGTCACACTGGAAATGATCAAGCAGCAATTTGAAAAAAAAACCGACAGAATAAAAAAAAGACTAGATGGTTGCAAAGAAAATTGAATTATCTTTTCAACGATGTGCCACTTGACCTCCTATGTTATTCGAAATTTTTAAGTTGATGTGCCCCCTGCGCCATCTATCGAGCAATCGCGATATCTTTTATTTCAGAGAGTAGTATCGATGATATAATTCAATAAAATTTCAGTACCGTTGTTCTATGTTGAACCGTTCAAAAGTTAATAGGGAAGGAGGGTCTATGTAAAGCCGCACTCGCAATTGTGATAACCATAAATGAAATAAAAATTGAATTACCTTTTCAATGATGTGCAGCTCGACCTCTATGCCTTTCGAAATTCTCAAGTTGATGTGCCCCCAGCGCCCTCTGTCGAGTAATTGTAATGTATCTTCTCTCAAAAAGTAGGACCGCTTATACCATACAATATATTTCATGCCTCATTGTTTCACATCAAACCGTTCAAAAGTTGTAGAGGTAAGGGTACCATTTAGATCGGCACTTATACTTGACATTTCAAATGCATATTGTGGAAAATTGTTGAAACCAAATCCGAAAAAAATTGGATGATAGGAAAGAGAATTGAATTATCTGTTCAACGATGTGCCACTCGACCCCTCATACTATTTGAAATTTTTAAGTAGATGTGCCCCATTCCCGCGCCATTTAACGAGCAATCACAATGTCCTCAATTTCACAAAATAGGATCAGTGGTATCATTCGAAATGGTTTGTGTCCCATTGTTCCATGTCGAACCGTCCAAAAGTAACAGGGTATCAGAATAGGATCGCCATCATCAGTTTTGGAAGTCATAAATGGAACACCCCGACCCTACATGATAATGCGTCAGAGATCCTGATCCCCATTTCAAGAATCACTGACATAGGGTGTCATGCAGTCACGCCCTATATCATTACTCACCTCTTTGGCGGTGATAGTGTCATTTTCACTGAAAAATATGGCTACAGGAAAACTTATTTTCTTCATATCATACTTTTGGGGAGTTTTTGATCCATATTTCTTTGTATTTTTTTCATATCCCCAATCATACTGCGCGAAAGTTCCTGAAAAACAATGTACTCTTAATCAAGCGAAAGGCGATCCCTAATGTTGCAGGATCAATCCAAAATGGTGGAAGAGTTAAAAAAAAGAACTGCCAAGAAAATCAAATGATATGCGCCCCAAAAGAATTCAGAATTAAAATGAAGAATTTGATAATACTAATTTACATTTATTTAACAGTTTTAGGTGTAACAGAAGGCACAAATACAGAGAATGTCCAGCATTCGGAAAAATTTGCAACTATTGTCAAGGTAAAAATCATTTTGAAAGCTGTTGTAAATTAAAATTTACTGGAAATGATAATTTCAATATGAATAAGAAGGTAAGAGAAGTTATTTGTCCTGATATGGATGATATCAGTGAACATAAAAATGAATTTCTCGTAACTGAAATAAAAATTAATGAAACTCCAAATGCTCGGTATTCCATAATCTAGGGGTCTAGTTTTAGCCGGGATTATAAGGTTAAATCTTCGAGGGTTTTTGAGACAATGAAAATAAACTTCAAGCTGGATACTGGAAGCGAAGTAAACATTTTGCCAGAACGTGCATTTCAATCTTTGAAAATTATTAATTCGAATCTGTATCTTACTGAAACAAATATAGTTTCAGTAGGTTTCAAAGTAAAATCAAAAGGAAAAATTCCACTTATTTTCGAAAATTCTATCCAACTTGAATTTATAGTTTTCCCTGTTGAATCTCAACCTATTTTGGGTTTGAATGGTTGTGTAAGATTGAACATTCTCAAAGAAAATAAGATTAACATCATTGAAGACGGGTCAGTAAAAGAGAAAAGTTTCAGGAAATATACGGAAATATTCACAGGTCTGGGTGAACTGGAAGGGAAGTATCACATTGAAATTGATAGAGATATGCTTCCAGTTGTTCATGCATGTAGGAGAGTTCCACTCACCTTACAACCAGAGTTGAAACAAACACTTCTTGAAATGGAAGCTTCAGGAATAATTTCAAAAGTTTATTATGAACTGATTGGGTTAATAGTTTGGTCATTGTTGAAAAGAAAAATGGAACTCTCAGGTTATGTTTAGACTCCAAAGATTTAAATGAAGCTATAAAAAGACAGCATTTTGCAATACCCACCCAAGATGATATCATTTCTCGAATGAATGGTAAAAAGTGTTTTTCAGTAATAGATATGAGTACAGGATTCTGGCAAATTCAGTTAGATGATGAAAGTTCAGACTTGTGTGTTTTCAACTCTCCGTTTGGAAGGTATATGTTCTTGAGGTTACCGTTCGGAATCAAGTCAGCCCCGGAAGATTTTAAAAAAAAATCATGAAAATATTTGGGGGATTAAAGGGAGTATTGAATGTTTTTGATGATCTCATAATTGCAGGGGAAAATGGTGATGAGCATGATAGGATCATAGAGGAAGTTTTCAGGACTGCAAAAGAAAATAATATTACTTTAAACAGGGAAAAGTTTCAATATAGAATTGATTCAGTTATGTTTTTGGTGAATATCATAAGTTCAAAGGGCTTCAAACCTGACCCAATAAAATTAAAGCCATTTTATCTATGGATACTCCTAGTAATAAAGAGGAACAGAGAAGATTTTTAGGTACTGTCAATTATGTATCACGATTCACTGAAAATTATGCTGATATAAATGCCCCTCTAAGGTAGTTATTGAGAAATGATGTTGAGTTTGAATGGAGTGAAAAACATGAAGAAGTTTCTTCTAAATTAAAGAAAATGTTATGCAATTCCCATGTTCTCCGTCTTTATGATGTGAATGAACCTGTGGTTATACAGTGTGATGCAAGTATGAATGTTCTTGGAGCGTGTCTGCTGCAAGGATCCCAGCCCGTGGCATACTCTTCTAGAGCATTGACCGTAACAGAAAGAAAATACGCCTAAATTGAAAAGGAATAGCTTGCAATCGTATTTTCTGTCGAAAAGTTTCATCAATCTGTATATGGTAAACGAATAACAGTGCATTCAGATCACAAACCGCTTGGAGCTTATAACAAAGGCTACAAGTAGATTAGAAGAATGATGATAAAATTGCTTGCATATGAGTTGAAAATTGTGTATATTCCTGGAACAAAAATGCATCTTGCTGGTACTTCGTCTAGGTCTTATTTGAGAGATCCAGTTGAAGACGATCCTGAATTAGGAAATATAGTTCATTCTTTTTTTTTTTTATGTTCTGGTTCCCACGGAAAGGGATATCCTGTAATGTTCAGAGAACATCGTGGGAACCAAGGGAAAGAAGGTAGGAGTTGGTGTTCTTCTTAAATTTCTGGAGGTTGTATGCCTCGGGGAACACCTCCCTAGGCAATGAGTTCCAAAGCCTCGCTGTTCGTTGGATGAACGAGTCTTTGGAAAGTGATGTTCTGCAGGTCTCCAAAGTGACCACGAAGGGGTGTGATGACTGAACTTGACGGGTTAGTCTCGAAGAGACTGCCAAAGCAGGAACGATTGTTGATATTTCAGAAGAGCATCGCCCATGAAAATATCTATAAAATAGAGACAAATCGCCAACTTTTCTACGGTGTTCCAGACAAGTGAGCGAGTTTGTAAGCGAGGCATCACCGACGAGACGAATTGCCCTTTTTTGGACAGAATCCAATAGCCTCAGGATATGTTTAGGTGCCGCGCTCCAAATATGGGAACAGTATTCCAGGACAGGTCGGATCTGTGCCTTATAGATCATAAGCAGCTGAGTGGGGTGAAATAGCTCTTGGCACGAAACAAAAAACCAAGTTTTTGGGATGCACTTTTGGCAATGGACCTCACGTGATTTTCCCAGGGAAGGTTATTGCTGATAGTAATACCAAGCATCGATATGGATGACTTCAGTGGTATGGTTACTCCTGACAAAGTTATGTTAGGCATTGAGATCGGCTTTTCTAGAGAAAAGACATGCTTGTGTTTTGTTTGCATTGAATTCTACCAAAATATTAGATCCTCACTCAAGAATTGTTGCTAAGTCCATATTTATATTATTAACATTTCTTCCTCGTTCATTTCTGGTTTCACGGGCTGATATAGGGGCCCTGGAAGAGAAAGCGGTTTGGAGGGTACTATCATCGGCAAAGCTGTGTACTGGACATGAAGTTGCTTTCAACAGGTCGTTGATGTGAAGTAGAAATAGTGTTGGTGCGAGAATAGATCCTTGCGGAACACCAGCATTTATGAGTAGAGTGTCAGATGAAACTCCATCTACCACTACATGGGGAGACCTGTTTGAGAGAAAACTAGCAAGCAGAGAACACAGCTGAGGGGGCAAGCCATAAGACGGAAGCTTGGCGAGGAGTCCCTGGTGCCAAACTCGATCGAACGCCGTGGAGATATCTAATGCCACAGCTAAAGTTTCTCCATACTTTTCAATAGATAGCTGCCATATATGTGAGACATAAGCGAGCAGGTCACCAGTTGATCTCTGATGGCGGAAGCCATATTGCCTATCGTTGACAATTCCTGAGTCTTCCAGATATTTCATGAGCTCGATGTTGATGGCTTTTTCCATGACCTTTGCAATAATAGATAGCAGTGCGATAGGTCTGTAGTTGCTAGGTAGGGCCTTTTTGCCTTTTTTAGGCTGGCGTACTCTTGCAATTTTCCAATTGGACGGAAATACTCCCAAATTGTAAGAGTGGTTGAACAACTTGCAAAGAACAGGTGTTAGTTCGGGGGCACATTTCTTGAGAACAATCGGCGGGATTCCGTCAGATCCACAGGCTTTGTTGGTGTTGAGACCCAGCAAAATCTTTCTGATAGTACGTTGGCGAAAGGTGATCTCGGGCATTTGACTGTCAATAGGTGTAATGTTCGGGGGTTGTTTTCCCGATGAATCCAGATTGGAATTTCCAGCAAATAGGTGCGCAAAGATATTGGCTTTTTCCTGGGCAGTCGTTGCTAGTGTTCCATCTTCTTTGGTTAGAGGAGGAAATGAGCTGGAAGTGAAGTTTCTTCCCACAGCTTTGGCAAAAAACCAAAATGAACGTGATCCGTTAGGACATTCAGCAAGTTTTGATCTTATTTTGGCATTGTGGGCATCTTTCGAGCATTCTATCGTATCTTTGCATATGCCTCTAGCCTCGACATATGCTGCTCTGGTCTCAGGGCCCGGATTTTTTAGCCATCGATGGTATGCTGCCTGTTTGGAAGCCACAGCTCTAGAGCAGTTTCTGTTAAACCAGGTCTTATCGGATGATGTTCTTCTTTCGGTATTCGGTATGTAAGTTTGCATCCCCAACATGATGATTTCAGAAATTGTCTCAGCACATCGTGTTGGATCTACTGAAGAGAAACAAACTCTCTTCCATGGAAACGCTGAGAAAAACATACGAAGACCTTCCCAGTCGGCATTGTCGCCTTCTGATGATCTTTTATTTCTTGATAATAAATTGATTGTCCCAACGTGTTTGAGAAGGAGAATGCATGAAAGGCATCAAGGAATAGAAAAAATGAAAATAAAATCAAGAGGGTGTTTGTATTGGCCTAGAATCAGTAAAGATATTGAAAGTTTTGTGGAATATTGTGATATTTGTCAAAGATTCCAAAATTATAATCAAAGAGAGTTACTTCTTCCCCATTCAATTCCTAAAAGAGCATGGCAAAAAGTAGATACAGATATTTCAGATTTCAATGGAAGAGTCTTGTAGTTATAGATTATTATTCGAATTGGTTAAAAATCAAAGAATTGAAAGGAAAAACTGCACTTTGTGTTATAACAGCTTTGAAAGATATATTTTCGAGTCATGGCATTCCTGAAGAAATAATGTCAGATAATATGCCTTTCAGCAGTCACATTTTTAAAATGTTTGCGAAATAGTGGGATATAATACTAACAACTAGTAGTCCAACTCACCCACAGTCGAATGGACTTGCTGAACGGGCAGAACAGATAGCAAAAAAAATTTTTGACTAAAGCTTTGCAACAACGAACTGATATATATATTCCATGTTGGTGGAGTATCGAAACACTTAAGAATATAAATAAATCACACGCTCAAATGATGTTGAACAGAACTTTGAGAACTGAAATTCCAATTCTAGAGAATAAATTGCTACCTAGAGTAGAAAAAGATATTAGAAAGAGAAAACAAGGATAAAAATGGAAAATCTGCGTGAACTGAAAGAAGGAGAAAAGGTATATTTGAGTCGTGGCAATGCTTGGGAAGAAAGTGAAATAAAAAAAAACATTATCCGCCAAGATCTTATACAGTGTCAACAAAACAAGGCGAATTGTTTTATCTTATGAATAATTCAAAAGATTATGACTGCAATCTTGTATTGCTCAGATTCGTACAAAAGTTTGTATGTCCAATTCGTAACCACAGTGATTATATAATAAACATCGATATCACGTCAGCATACATACAGAGTGATTCCTAATATATTACATCTCTTTTTTCAAAATACATAAAAATCAATTTTTCATTTGAAAGCTGCTGAATCTATCTGGAAGTTTTCTTTCTCTAGTAGACCTTCTTAGGCTGGGCAAACTGGAATGAGTTATATCATTATCAGAGTTATCTTTACTAACAGAACTTCTTGAACCTGATGATGAACCGGTCATATTATGATGAATATTATTATTACCGGTAAAACCATTACTACATTGCTACAAGTGAGCATATCAAAATAATCATCTTATGCATTTTGAATGTTTCCATCTTCCCCCGATTCAAAACTCCTAGGTCTTCAATCTCTTATATCACGTCTTTACTCTTAGATAAATTTTTTTTGCAATCCATATTTGAGCTTTAGCACAATTGTAGCAGCCCCCGAAATGTGGCCCATTCCCGATATTTCACAAAATTCGCATTTTTGTTTTTTCTATATTCTTCTGCAAAGTCCACAAATGATCATAATTTATATTCACGAAATTTTCGTAGGTGGAATTGATTATTAACAATTAGACGTATACAATTATTGAAAGTCTCTATTTTTTCGAAAAAAAACTTTCGAAATTTCTTATTCTGCAACAAATCTCCCAAACTTCACGAAGTACACCACACAAACCGTAAATCGACAAAAAGCTCTTGAAAAATGACATGCAATGATGCAATGAAATATAGGGTTGCTTTCGAAAAAGTCGAGTTATTGCATTTATAATGTGTCATTTTGAAAATATAGTAGTAGGCGATGAAACATCTACTCCGAGTTTGCCTTCATCGGAAAACATGCGCTGAAGCCTAAGGAATCGACTGGAAAACAGTCAAAAACTATTGCAGATAAGTTTAAGTACGTTATATCGACAATTTAGTGGCAAATCTAAAATCGGGGTAATCGTTTAAAAAACCAGAACTTAGTTATATATCTTATTTTGGGCCATCCTGTATATAAATAGGAATATTATTAGTGTGCCTCATGGTTGGACCTATCGTTTGAAAAAAATCAAGCCGATAGCTTCGATAGAAAAAAAAGTTATGAAGCTTACACGCACCCCTGGGCCACCCTGCATATACACGTAATGATATACATACAGAGCGGTCCATAGGTAAGGAATGAATTCATTTTAGCGTTATTATGTATTTGTTCCAAAAAACCTGGAACATGTCGATTTCTATTGTCAATTTGACAATTTACAGTAAAAAAAATTACCCCCTTCTTGCACCCCCTCTGAATTATGAGCAGACCCTCAATTTTTTTAATGAGAATGGTAGTCGTGTGGCACTTTGTTAGAAAAGGATCTCCATTCTCTGTTCAGCAATATTAAGTTTTTCAAATTTGGTGCAATCATTACTGAGAAAATTAATTTGGAAAATGTAAAATTTTGATACTTTACGTAGAATGAGGGAAATAAAGTCACAAAATGTTCAGGAAGTATTTTTCAATTCATTTTACAATTAAATTAAATGTTCAAAATGACTATTATTCACTTCTTGACAATAAGCAAGCCGATCTTGGAAATCTCGTTACAACATTTTGTAGGATCTCAGGGGTTATGTTGTTAATTTCTTCCGTTATCCTAACTTTTGAATCTGCAATATTGTCTGGTCTATTGAAATATACTTTCGATCTTAAATAACCCCATAAGAAATAATCAGGTATATTCTTATCTGTTTCGCCAAACGTCAGAAAAAAGTCGATCAGGACACCAAAAAATTATTCACAAAACCCACATAAATAATGTAATGTCAATCTAGTAGACTACTGTTATTTTGATATTTATAAGTTGCTACACGTCAGTGTATTGGTGAATATTTGTGTATGTATTTGATTCAACTATGGCTCATTTATCCGAAACTCAATGTCAATTATGATTGGATACAAAATTTCGTGAAACTGGACATTCAAAAACCTGGTCGAAATGGATGAATGGAATTGGATGAGGAAAAAAGGTTAGATGTACTGTTAGCGATTGAGGAAAATCCGCATATGACATAAAGAAAGCTACCATCCTTATAGAGTTCAGTTGGTTCAGGAGTTGAATGAGGATGATCCTGATAGGAAGCAACAATTCTGTGAACTGATGATGGATAGAATGGAAGCAAATTTTCAGTTAATAAACAAAATTGTTTTTTCTGATGAAGCTACTTTTCATTTAAATGGAACGGTTAATAGACAGAAGTGTAGATATTAGAGCAGAGAAAATCCTCATTGAATGTGTGAGGCTCACATACAATATCCTGAAAAGGTGAACGTTTGGGCTAGTATCATTAACAACAAAATTATTTACCCTTATTTTTTCGAAGGAACAGTTAATGGTGAGGTTAATCTGGATTTTTTTATGAACTTTTCAAAGCCTACAATGAAAGGGTTTTTCCCTGATGCTAATGATCCAAATGCAATAGATATATCAATTTGGTACCAACAAAACGGAGCTCCACCGCATTACGAACGTATTGTTAGAGATTATGGAACGAAGTTTTTCCCAATAGGTGGATTGGAAGACGTGGAACGATTGAATGGCCGCCTAGATCCCCCAATTTGACTTCTCTCGATCACTTCTAGGGGGGTTTTTTAAAATCAAAAGTATATTTCAATAGACCAGACAATATTGCAGATTTGAGAATTAGGATAACGGAAGAAATTAACAACATAACCCCTGAGGTCCTACAAAATGTTGTACGAGGATTCCAAGATCGACTTGCTTATTGTCAAGAAGTGAACTTTTGAACATTTAACATTTAATTGTAAAATACATTGAAAAATACTACCTAAACATTATTTATGTCATTCTACGTAAAGTATAAAATTTTTACAATTTCACAATAAATTTTCTCAGTTATGATTTGAATTTGAAAAACTTAATATTGCTGAACAGAGAACGAAAATCCCTTTCGAACAAGGTGCCACACGACCCTCCTTCTCATTCAACATTTTTGAGGGGCTCTCATAATCAAATCAAATTGACAATAGAAATCGACCTGTTTCAGGTTTTTTGAAACTGTTGAAGACTGGGCTATACAGGGTGTTGTGAAAACCACACACCTGACCACCAATGTTGGCGACTGGACTACGGGGTGTTGTGATTTAACCCACCACACCTGTAATACCAGACGTTATTCGTTAGGTTGGAAAAACGGTATTAAGAGCAATCGACTGTCTGAAGAAGGTCGATACTGAAACTAGATCTGGAGCGGCTCAGATCTGATTTCATTTCTCTTAAATACCGGAACATGGGCTGTTTATTCAGGAAGTACTACCGTCCAGAAAGATTCGAAAGGTTATTCATAAAAGAAAATAAATAAAGGACTGCACTCATAAAATGTTAAAAATGTAAATATATATTTAATAAAACTTCACAATTCTCTCAATCGTCTATGGACGAATGATAGGAAACAATATTCATACAAAGAAAACTAATTTAGCGTATTGGCAGATAATTCTGCAATGATCGTCACAATAGAAATAATTTTACTAAAAGAAATCTTGCAATCAAGTGCTGCAAACGACTAACAATAATTCTCTTTGAAAACTTGGTGATCTTGAAAACTATGGACATACTTTATAGACACATACACATTTTAATGGGTTGGGTTTTGCCATAAACATAAGTACAGAAATACAAACATGAGACTCACCCTGTTTAACACTTATTCACTGGAGTAGTTTTAAACGGCAATTAGCTTAGAAGTTATTATTATCAGTTCGTTTTCTCCCGCGTCAATCGGTTATTCTAATTAATTCGTCCGGTATATTCGTATACAGATAAAGTTTTTCTAAGTGATCGTGAACCATTGAAATTTCGGAATCCCGTTACTATCTCTGTTTTGGAAGCTTTTACAATTTGTGGAAACTATACTGTTCACTCGTGTTTTTACTAGGAGCTTCAATACTTGATTTGAATCGGCTGAGTTTCTATGTTGGCTGAATTTTACTACATTTTATACCGCACTTTTGAGAATGACATGTTCTCCGAAATATTTTCGTATTATATAAGTGATTACTGAATGAGGTACTGCTTTGGACTAACTTGCATTCTAACCTTACTTTGAGGTTACATGCTCTTTGTTTCACTGTATAACAACGAACCGAATTGAATGAATTGAATATTGACATGAAGCTCACGTTTTTATAGTGTCGTCCGCACGGGAGCTAGTAGGCGGAGCTTAGGTTGTTGTGAAGTCGTAAAACTGATAAAGGGTCTTGTTTTTCTAACCCGTTCTAGCTTATCTATGTTATAATTGGATAATATTTTACTGAATGACAGGTATTTACGATCGCTGGTGCGTTATCGCTGAGTTAATGACCAACAAGTGTGTTTATGAATTTCAGAGGTGTCTCGACTCCCGGTGATTTATAAGTTGTTTACCTCGTCTTTCAACTGCTCAGTGTTTATCGACTTAGTTTTGGTAATTATTTAAACTGACTTCCTTATCTCGCTGTGACTGTAACGGGTAGCAATAAAAAACTTTGTTTTTTTCTCCTAGATGAGTCATGTAAGCATTCGGTATACAATGGTTACGTCTTGGTAATTATCTTTTAAATGCATTTCTGTAATTACAGGGCATAACAAAACAAATAACGCTAAAAATGAATTTATTCCATACTCATGGACCGCACTGACCACCAACAAATTATACTTGCTTGTAGAATATACGAACTTAATTACATAAACTTCGGATACAAATATGACTAAATTTTTGAGATAATTATATATTTGATGTAAAAAATTTAAGTTTAAAAAAACTAAATACACGCTTATAAAGCAACAATGACTAAAATGTTGAAAATAATAAGAATAAAGTCATTGACCAAAAAAACTTTTTAAAAAAAAATTAAACCGACGAAATACGGAACTGTAACAAATTTTGAGTCGGCGCCAAACAAAAAAGCGAATGAATTAGGTAAGGCGTAAAATGATGGCATCGAGTTGCGCGGTAACATTTTCTTGAAGTAATTTGATGATCTTCGTTGATTGTTTGTTTGGCGCCGACTCAAAATTAGTTACTTGCATTAGTTTAGGAGCTCAGTTATTGAGACTAAGAAGGTTTATTTTATGTTTTACTTTTCAGTTCCGTATTTCGTCGGTTTAATTTTTTGTTAAAAAGTTTTTATTTTTCAATTTTTTGTGGCTGAAATCTACTAATTACTAACTGCTTGTTTTTTCATCACTTCCAAAATACTCACTTACCCACCTTACTTCAACTATTACCAGTGAAATAATATGATTAATCTACTTTTACTATTTGTTGTAACATAAATTATTTTTGTTGTTCTGGTTAGTTTATTTCATCACTTTGTATATCATTCCATCCTCTCATAGAATATATTGATTGTGATAATGACACTAGCGATCTGTCATTGTCAACTACATATGTGTGCCAATGTTCACAAGTGAAAAATCAATTATTCCCTATTTTTTTACACCTAAGGGTGGATAATTCCATTCCTAATCAAAATATGATCAACTATGAAGTATACCCTATCTGATAAAAGAAGAATCATCCAAATCGAAGATCCCAGTACAAATTTATGCCTGATAGAATCGGTTAACGGACCAGAATCCAGAAGGTGAGTGATCCAAATCCTTCATTTTGCTACCCTTAGGGGTGGATTTCATCTTTTAAATTCACATGGGACCAACTTCACTGAAAAAAATATTATCGGAATCGGACTCGGACTCCTCAGTAAAAAGTTATGCGTGATCATACATAAAAAAAAATAAAAAAAATCAAATATACGCGTCGACTGGAGAACCTCCTCCTTTTTGGTTTCGTCGGTGAAAAAATGTTCTTATGTGTAGTGCTTACTATCAGTTATTTCAATCATTATGAAAAGTAAGTAAAGAGCACCCCACGCTTTTTTACAAAAGATAAAATTTTTTGGTAAATGACTTTATTTTTATTATTTTCAACATTTTAGTCCTTGTTGCTTTATCAGAGTGATTTTTTAGTTTTTTAAACTAGAATTTTATTTTTAACTTTTCAGTCCATATTGCTACAAAAGACTATGAAAGATTACGGGAGAAAAACTCCCGATTGGTTCCTCCACATGAGTTGATAACTATAAATACATTTTGGCAAATGTGCATTCGCCATATTTTGAAATGTAAATTATTATGTGAAAAACTAGTGCATTCGCCATATCTTTGAAATAAAAAAAATCTGACGATCTAGGTCATAGCTATGAAATTATTGAATTGTCATCGGTTCTTAATATGTGTGCGAAATTTCAAACACTTCGGACATATAGGTGAAACAAATAAAGCGTGTATGAAAATAAATGAAATTATTTGTAGCTATTAATTCTTTCAAAAAATTAGGGATAGATAGTTTATATAAAGATGATTTTTTTTATAAATCGTTGATTGCATATATCCTTATATTGACAGTATCGGGAAGGTTATTGTTTGCTAACGACAATGCTGAATAACTTTCAAATGGATATTTCACTAAATTTATTCACGTACAAGGCAGTCAATGATGGGAAGCTGTGTATGTAGTTGCATACCGATTATTTTCATTGAGTTCAATTTGTAGGCGATATATTATGATCTTTATTAACTGTCGAAACCATCACAGCTCATTCTGTGTCATCGAAAATTATTCAAGGTACCTCATACTCATGATACATGTTCACTATATGTACCGACCGCCTTACCAGGTGGGAAGATTTTTCTTTGACCAACTGTAAATCTGCTCATACTCCCCAAAATGCAATTTTAGCGGACTCAAAATCGGCGAAATTCAATGCAATTGAAATATATATTAGAGTTCCGCATATTTCAAAACGCATTGAAAAATGTAGGGAGCAATTTAATAAATGGTGACGTTGTTACGGCAGTATAACGTTGTTGCGGCATTATACCATGTATTGAAATTTCACTTGGTAAATAATACCTTCTGTATACTTGTGATTACTGAATGAATTGTCGTCAGGAATATATACAAACCTGTTGCAATTGACTGTGCATAATGGAGGAATTGTTTGATAGAACATCCAGCAGGAACAGCGGACACAATTATAGGGACCATATCCTGAAATATCAATACTGCATTATTAACGTATATTAATATTCATTTTTAAGTCCATATCGTTGCATTCTAACGTTATAGAAATTGTGGACTTCTAATACAAGTAGCTATTTCAGAACAAAAAAAAGACTCAATGCGAAGAAATGGCATTTCGAGATTTATTCAAAACAAGCGCTCCACTGAGAAACTTGAAGAAAATTAATCAGAAGTGAAGAATGGAAAAAAAATCATCACAGCAGGCATAAATATGATTGTTATAACTTTAATATATAGATTATTAGAATACGATATATGGTAATATCTGCACGTAAAAACAAAGAAGTACTGGAAAGATTCGTACGGATTTTTTTCAGTTTTTAGAAGTGGAAATTCCTTCCTTCAAATACAAAAATGTATAACTTATACTATGTAAGCAATAAATGGCAGATGATTTCATAAGATTGTTTGGAATAAACAAAGGGCTCGTAAACCATATATAATTTTCATACCAAAAGCTATGAAAATTTGAAACTATGCTTTGATAAATAATAATGATGAATATAATTCAAAAACATAATTCAGTACTCCAAGTTTCATAAGAGAGCGTCAATAACATTTCCGTTAAATGTTATTAACACGGCGTACCATACCAGTGGCAAAGATAATAGTTCTTCGAACAAGATTCCTTACAGATTTCTTCTCAAACGGCCTTTTTGGGATCCAAGAAGGAAGGAGAAAAGGAAGGAGAGTGGACTGATGTCTCTAAACGATGAATTGACTTGAAAATTGGGGGAATTGAAAAAAGAACCCGGATGACATTGTTCCAATAAATTTTGAGTTTTTTTTTTTTTTATGTTCTGGTTCCCTCGAAAAGGGATATCCTGTAATGTTCAGAGAACATCGTGGGAACCAAGGGAAAGAAGGTAGGAGCTGGTGTTCTTCTTAAATTTCTGCAGGTTGTATGCCTCGGGGAACAACTCCCTAGGCAATGAGTTCCAAAGCCTCGTTGTTCGTTGGATGAACGAGTCTTTGGAAAGTGATGTTCTGCAGGTCTCCAAAGTGACCACGAAGGGGTGTGATGACTGAACTTGACGGGTTAGTCTCGAAGAGACTGCCAAAGCAGGAACGATTGTTGATATTTCAGAAGAGCATCGCCCATGAAAATATCTATAAAATAGAGACAAATTGCCAACTTTTCTACGGTGTTCCAGACAAGTGAGCGAGTTTGTAAGCGAGGTATCACCGACGAGACGAATTGCCCTTTTTTGGACAGAATCCAATAGCCTCAGGATATGTTTAGGTGCCGCGCTCCAAATATGGGAACAGTATTCCAGGACAGGTCGAATCTGTGCCTTATAGATCATAAGCAGCTGAGTGGGGGTGAAATAGCTCTTGGCTCGAAACAAAAAACCAAGTTTTTGGGATGCACTTTTGGCAATGGACCTCACGTGATTTTCCCAGGAAAGGTTATTGCTGATAGTAATACCAAGCATCGATATGGATGACTTCAGTGGTATGGTTACTCCTGACAAAGTTATGTTAGGCACAGTGAGATCGGCTTTTCTAGAGAAAAGACATGCTTGTGTTTTGTTTGCATTGAATTCTACCAAAATATTAGATCCCCACTCGAGAATTGTTGCTAAGTCCATATTTATATTATTAACATTTCTTCCTCGTTCATTTCTGGTTTCACGGGCTGATATAGGGGCCCTGGAAGAGAAAGCGGTATGGAGGGTACTATCATCGGCAGAGCTGTGTACTGGACATGAAGTTGCTTTCAACAGGTCGTTGATGTGAAGTAGAAATAGTGTTGGTGCGAGAATAGATCCTTGCGGAACACCAGCATTTATGAGTAGAGTGTCAGATGAAACTCCATCGACCACTACATGGAGAGACCTGTTTGAGAGAAAACTAGCAAGCAGAGAACACAGCTGAGGGATCAAGCCATAAGACGGAAGCTTGTCGAGGAGTCCCTGGTGCCAAACTCGATCGAACGCCTTGGAGATATCTAATGCCACAGCTAAAGTTTCTCAATACTTTTCAATAGATAGCTGCCATATATGTGAGACATAAGCGAGCAGGTCACCAGTTGATCTCTGATGGCGGAAGCCATATTGCCTATCGTTGACAATTCCTGAGTCTTCCAGATATTTCATGAGCTCGATGTTGATGGCTTTTTCCATGACCTTTGAAATAATAGATAGCAGTGCGATAGGTCTGTAGTTGCTAGGTAGGGCCTTTTTGCCTTTTTTAGGGACTGGCTGTACTCTTGCAATTTTCCAATTGGACGGAAATACCCCCAAATTATAAGAGGGGTTGGACAACTTGCAAAGAACAGGTGTTAGTTCGGGGGCACATTTCTTGAGAACAATCGGCGGGATTCCGTCAGATCCACAGGCTTTGTTGGTGTTGAGACCCAGAGAAGTCTTTCTGATAGTACGTTGGCGAAAGGTGATCTCGGGCATGTGACTGTCAATAGGTGTAATGTTCGGGGGTTGTTTTCCCGATGAATCCAGAGTGGAATTTCCAGCAAATAGGTGCGCAAAGATATTGGCTTTTTCCTGGGCAGTCGTTGCTAGTGTTCCATCTTCTTTGGTTATAGGAGGAAATGAGCTGGAAGTGAAGTTTCTTCCCACAGCTTTGGCGAAAGACCAAAATGAACGGGATCCGTTAGGACATTCAGCAAGTTTTGATCTTATTTTGGCATTGTGGGCATCTTTTGAGCATTCTATTGTCTCTTTGCATATGCCTCTAGCCTCGACATATGCTGCTTTGGTCTCAGGGCCCGGATTTTTTAGCCATCGATGGTATGCTGCCTGTTTGGAAGCCACAGCTCTAGAGCAGTTTCTGTTAAACCAGGTTTTATCGGACGATGTTCTTCTTTCGGTATTCGGTATGTGAGTTTGCATCCCCAACATGATGATTTCAGAAATTGTCTCAGCACATCGTGTTGGATCTATCGAAGAGAAACAAAATCTCTTCCATGGAAACGCTGAGAAAAATATACGAAGACCTTCCCAGTCGGCCGAATTGTAATGCCACATGAGACGGGGTGGTATTGTACAGCTCGATGGTAAATGGAAAGAGCATGTTGTGGAGATGAGGTTGTTGACATCAGGGATGCGGGTTGGTAGCTCGACCAGTTGTTCTAGACCATGAGTGATGGCGAAGGCCTCGGCTTGACGACCCGCATCATCTGTTTTGTTAGAGAATTTGAGCCAGGCAGCGTTATGTACATTAAAGTCTCCCATGATTATAGTTTCAGCTGTTGGATGGTTCTCCTGAATGTAGTCCAGTTTGAGTGATAAAAACTCAAAGAGGTCATTATATGAAGGTTCATTAGGTGATAGGTAAAGGCAGCAGAGGAACTTAGTCAGTTTGGTATCAGATAGCTTGAACCACATCACATCAAAGTCTTCCGGTTCCAAACTCTCTTCACGCTGGCATGAAAAGTTAGCCTTAGCGTAAAAGCAGACTCCACCTTTAAACCTGAATCGAGAATGGAGTTCGTAACCAGGACAAAGCATATGGACCTTGTTGGTGGACGAGTTTACTTGTGTTTCTGTTAGAGCCAGAATATCCGGTTTTTTCGTCTGTAGGTGATGGTGGACGTCATTGATGTTCTTGTTGAGTCCGCGGATGTTGCAAAAATTAATCTTTAATGTTGAGTCCCCTCGAGTACCTCTCGCCCGGAAATCCGAATGGAGAGGTATTTTGCTTCCGGAGTGTTTTACTCTAGGAGACTTCATCATTATTACTATTAGGATGCACCTGAAAATAAAGGAGGAATCGGGGAAAAGGAAAGAGGGAGACCGGAAAGTATCGACCGAACACTGAAACATGGAATGATCCATTTCACAGCACACAAAGTCGATATGGTGGTATTTCACCGGGCGATGAGACCATCTTCCACCTACGGTTATCCTTTTAGTCGCCTCTTACGACAGGCAGGATTTACCATGGGGCTATTCTGAAGCCGACCCCATACAGCAGAAACAAGATACAAACTATTACCAATCCATTCATCTCTGCCGGACTATTACCTCTCTAACAACTTTCAACCTTCTGACCAGGACAAAATCAGATAGTTCATTGTAGATATCATCTGTTGATGAATTAGGGAAATCGATAAATCCTGGTCTGCGACAGTCTAGGCTGCTTTCAGGTACCTTGGAATGACTTATCCAGAAAAGATGAGCCCTACTAACAAAGGTGGGGAGAGAAAACCATAATATAAATCAGTTTTTCTTTTTTTGTCAATAAGTAACATGAGATAATCGATGAAGGAGGGCGATCTAAACGAAGCAGTTGGTCTTGAGAACAAGGCCCACTCTCAAGACCGATAATGCTAATGACTATTATTATTTGAAATTATCATTTTTTTAAGAACTCATGAATTTCACAAGTAAGCGTGGACTTTTCATTCTAAGAAGAAATCTTGATTTTGGCTAGTGAATTCCGAATCGTCACAGAGGGTCCCATGACTCTAAATCAAATATACTTATAGTCAGTGTCAAATTTTTGTACAAAATATATATGATATAAAAAATAAATATAAAACTATTAATAAAAATATTTGACTTGCTAGTTACTAAATAAATTACAATCACAAGTTGGAAAAATTATTACACTGGATATATATATATATATATATATATATATATATATATATATAATTTTTTAAAATTCTAATTTTTTTTAAGATAAATAATTTTTTATTATTTGTGAGCCAGATTGATATGATATAGATAAGTATTTTCACCCTGTATTATATTGCAATGGTGTAATAATAATTGCTAGCTACGTCACTGTTCTCTCGTCACGTTGCTGCCAATTGTTATAATTTTTCTTACCACAGCTAGCACAGTTGGTACACCTCTTATCTCAGATAGCCGGTTCAGGTAATTTAGCCACTACTTGATATGTCACAACTCAATTTATTCAATGGTCGTAGGAATGATTGTTGATCATTGTAGAAAACAAACAACAAAGTATCAAAAAGCAATTATTTCCTTTATTCAGGAAGACTTCATTTTACCTGGCCTACGAGAAATAACTTATACTAATGTGAATCTACAAATATTCACGGATAATCATAAAAATGAAATCATGGATAGATAGACAGAACCTCACTTTTTCATTGAGAGTGAAGTTTTCTTTTATAGCTCAAAATACAGTGAAATAAAGTTCTTCAGATGTGAAATACGTTATTTGTGATATTGTTCAGGACCGGAAGTGCACTACTAAAGTTTTTATACCTGGCTGAAAATGTTGGTGTTCAAGATATGCCCTGAAACTGGATCCCTTCTCACTCCAAGCTCGATCAGGAACTCCAATACCATAAATCAGGAACCATACATATGCAGAAATCAGCTTTGGATACTTGGATATGTTGTATAATTAAGGTAATATAGGTTTTGTTCTTCAAATGTTGGAATTATTTCGTTTTACTTTCTCCCAAAAATGTTACGTGGCATCCCTTCTAATTTATTTTTCGATCTCCTTCAGGCTTCGTTTGTTGTCGCCTAGCTACGAATTTTCCTTCCTCTTTTTTCATTTGAATTTTCGAATTCGCGCACCAAATTGTCACATTTTACTGTTTGGGTTCATCTTATATCATTTATATATACAACTATTTTTCCATTCTTATTACTATTTACAAATTTCAATAATAATTGCTTATGACATCACCCCGTTGTTATTCTCTCACAATTTCCAATTTTCCATATGACCATCTATTCCCTGATTGGCTATTCTCATCAAGAAGTTTGCTGTTCTACCATTGGCTACTTTTAGTTAGCTACAATTTCATATACTGTATGTTTAAAATTTATAAATGTGTTGATCACTTTTTATTCATGAAAATTTTGTAAATCTAGACTTTTTGTTGTCTTTTTACCAATTATGGGTTATAATCATTATGACAGTGTATGAAATTGATTGTGTTATATAATTTGGACATTTTTATCTATTCATATCATACATAGGCTTACAAAGAAAATAGAACTTCTAAAATTATGTAAAAACAATCTCTTGAAACTAATAGCTATTTATTATTATTCTTTTTGTGGGTTTTTTCTTTTTAAAATATTTAACTGGTTTTTCATAACATAACAATATATATATATATATATATATATACGAGTAATTTTTCTATGGTTACTTAAAAACTAATAAAGCAATCTCGATACTCTCGCTCGCCTAGCGGCAAAGTAACCAAAACGCTCGCTGAGTTACCATGGAAACCATAATGGAAAAACGCCAAATGTTTTTGCGACATTTGACACCAGAGTATTTGACAAATGTCAACTTTCTCATGAACAACGCGTGATTTTGAGATTGTCATTAAAAATAAAAATGTCTTTTCGGGAAATTTTAATGGAAATCGATGAAATTAGTGAAATTTTGTGCACTCCGCCGGAAATTGCTCAAGCTGCAAAATCAGTTGCTCTTAATTCACTGCCAGAGAAGTCGAGAAGCAAGTACGAAAAGCAGTATGAACTTTTTAGTAAATGGTGCGATTGAAAAGGAGCCAAGAAGATATCAGAAAACATTCTACTTGCGTATTTTGCAGAGAAAACCAAGGCAATGAAATCCTATACACTTTGGTCTCAATGCTGAGATCTACGATATCAATAAAACATATATAACGAATACAAAAAACTATTGACTCATTTAAAACGTCAAGCTGTTGGCCACAAACCAATAAAATCAAAAACCTTAAATTTGATTGAAGTCAAAATATTTTTAACAGACGCTCCTGATGAGATATATTTACTGCAAAAAGTTATCTTAATTTTCGGTTTTGCTGGAGCGTGTAGAAGGGACAAACTTGTCAAGATGGTAATGAACGACATTGAGGATAAGGAGTCAATCCTCATTGTAAAATACCTGATTATAAGACATACACTAGCAGAACATTCACTGTCACAAATAATGCAACACTGAACTATATATCAATTTATTGAAAATATATCAACATCAGGCCCGAAAATTGTAAAATACATTGACTATTTTTGAAATATTCGAATGGTGAATGCCCTAATCAAGTAGTTGGAATGAATCATATAGCCAAAGTTCCAAAAAATATAGCGCAGTATCTCGGACTTCCAGAACCATGCAAGTGTACAGGCCATTGCTTCAAGCGAACTTCTGCCACTCTTTTAGTCAATGGAGGAGGCGATATCGCGCAATTGAAAAAACATGGAGGATGGAAGAGTACTAACGTAGTAGAAGGTTATAAGATGAAAATCTTACTAACAAAATTTCTACATGTGAAAAAATGTTGGGACCGACATCCACGCCGACGGTAAATGAACCACCAATAATCGTGGAAGCAAGAAGCTCTGAAAATATCCTGGTTCAGTCACCACCAGAAACTTCATCTTAAATTGTCATAAAAAATTGAGAAAATTGCTCATTTACCTTCAATATTGTAAATAATAAGAAAAATGATAGTTTTTAGATATAGGTAATAATTGCATTTAAAAAATATTAATATGTTATTATGTTATTATTTGAGTTATTTACATATCTGTTAATCTGTCTGAATTTAAGATCTAAATGTACATATATAATAATTATTATAATAAAATAAGCTGGTATATTAGCCACGGCTTTATTAAATATTTTTTTATTAACTACTTCACCTACACTTTGCATATTCGGTTGAACGTTTAATAGTGTTAAAATACAAATTACCAAATTTAGTTATACAAAATAACAGAAGTATATGTTCGGAAAGTCTAATACATCGTGCTGATGGAGTTTCCTTCCACTAAAAGTGGTAGATATAAACTTTTTATAAGTAATTGAATTTTTGATTCTACATCATATAACTATGTTCATTACGATAAATATAGCGATAAATGAAGCAAATTACAAACTTCAGTTGTAGAAAGTAATTGAAAAATAATTATTATGATCATAAACTCTCATTTTCTAAACTTTCCATGATACTAAAGATGGTAGAAATTATGTTCAGTAAATAATTCACATTATCTATAAATTACATTGATGCCCAAATTATCGCGTTAAATAAAATACAGAACTACCAACTTTAGTTACGAAAAACAGTTCAAAAATTGGTTGTTGGTTATTCTTGTGTTTGGACATGATAGCATAGGACATGATAGGAGGCCATGCTTGCCGGTGGGTCAAGAAAAATAAACAAATGATTATTTGACGTATCAAAAAGTTTTTGAAACAGCTATTTGTGTTTAATAAATTGATTTTAATAATTATCTGATAATCGAAAGTTCTGAAAAGTATAACTTATGTAATTGTAAAGAATTGTGCCATGTCCAAGTACGACATTCCAGTTCAATATACTCAACTGCGCTAATTGAAAACTGCGACCAACATCTGTCGAAAAATGGTTTGTTCAACAACATTCAGGGGAGTCAACTACAAATGTCGACCAAATATAATGATATTCCCAGAAGAAGAATGAATAAAATAGCTTTGAAATATTACATATATGTTATCAAACACAGACATTTAATACCGAGTAATAATTCGCCTTGTTTTTCACCACTAAAGAGGGAAGAAGTATAAGAAGAATTCCAAAAACATTTAGATATTGTTACACATAGATTCAAATCATAAAGTGACACAATAATATGTAAATAACTAATCAAATAAGTCAGTGTTTGATAAATTGATTGTAATAATTATCTGATAATGGAAAGTTTTGAAAAGTATAACTTATGTAATTGTAAAGAATTGTGCCATGTCCAAGTACGACATTCCAGTTTGATATACTTAACTGCGCTAATTGAGAACTGCGACCAAGTGGAAAATGGTTTGTACAACAACATTCAGAGGAGTCTACTACAAATGTCGACCAAATATAATGATATTCCCAGAAGAAGAATAAATAAAATCGCTTCAAAATATTACATTCATGTTATCAAACACAGACATTCAATACCGAGTAATAATTCGTCTGATTTTTCACCACTAAAGAGGGAAGAAGTATTAGTAGAATTCCAAAAACCTTAAGATATTGTTACACATAGATTTAAATCATGAAGTGACACAATCATATGTAACTAACTAATTAAATAGGTACTAAAGTAATTTTTTTGTGTTTTTTTTTACAAAACACACATGGGTAGCGCAAAGTAATGCTCGCACGTTTTAAAATCTGAACTGTCAAATTTGAGGTTATCAATAATAATTAATTTTTACCAAATATTTTTGTGAAATCTGCGGTTCTAGGAAAAATCTTGTGTGTAATTCGAGCGCAAATACTTTGCCGCTTTCAAACTTTTTTCTCAAGCGGCAAAGTATTACTTTGCGCTCTTAATACACCAATAGCTATTTCAATATCTATACGGTCGGAAATTTCAACTTTTTACCGATCGTTTTAACAAATCACTTCTACAATTTTCATATTCAAATTACCTGGAAAATTCTGACTTTCCTATCAAGCTTATATTAATAAAAAAATAAACTTCCAAACATGTGCTTTTGGGAAAGATAGCATATTATGTCCATACAGGATGGCCAACAAAGTGTACTTCTGATGAATTAAAGCCATATTTCAATGGACGATCCCAAATAACAGAAGAACAGGGTTGTTTAATGTGGGGATATCGAATGATTGTACCAGTGAAATTTCATCAGAGTATTTTACAAGAACTTCATTCTAGTCATATGGGCATAACAAAAATGAAGTCTCTAGCCAGGTCTTATTTTTGGTGGCCAAATATCGACGATCAAATTGAAAACTTGGCAAATTCTCACGACACGTGTGCAGTTTATGCCAGTGATTTGCCCAAAGCCCCACTGATTTTTTGGGATTAGCCTAAAAGAACATGGATTCGACTCCATGTAGATTTTTTTGGGCCATGTTTGAACAAGTATTTTTTAGTAGTTGAACATGCAACTTCGAAGTGGATTGAATGTTTTGAGGTTGAAAACATAACAACTAATACCACAATTAAAATTATTCGTAAATTGTTTTCACGATTCCGGATAACCCAAAGAATTATGTTCTGGTAACGCACCAACTTTTTGTTCAGGGGTATTCAAATTCAACTTCCAACATTCAACTGGCGCACCTTATCACCCAGAGACAAATGGTTTAGCTGAGTCTGGTGTGAAAATAATGGAAATGGCTATTTTAAAAGCTCATAATGATGGTGTTAGAGACATAGATCTCATTTTGGATACTTTTCTATTGCATTACCGTAACTCTGAACACACAACCACAGGAAGGACACCAGCACAGCTACTTTTTGGACGTAATTTATGAACAATATTTGATTTAATATTGCCATCAACTGAGGATGTAGTGAGAGAAAACAAATTCGTATGAAAAAATCCTCATTGAATAGAAGGGATACCATTTTTTCTCAGGTTGAGAAGGTGTGGGTCAAAAATGACCGTAAAATGCATCAAGTACCTGGGAAAGGACCTATATTGTAGAAGTTGATGGCGGTATTACATGGAAAAGACATACTGATCAATTGAAAAAAGATGGAAGTGCCTTCAGGCAGAATGTTGCACAAAATGTATCTGTAATACGATCTTCATATACCCACTTCAGTGTCCAATATTGTCAATGACAGTGAAATGAATCGAGATGTGACTGCTCATGTTTTGAGAAGACGAAGTCAATTAAGAATACCAGACAGGTTATATTTCTGGTGATAAATGATTGATATTAAAGGGGAAGGTGTTATATTCATAAATGTTGTTTTTCTCTTTGTGTATTTCAATTGATATAGATCTGGGTAGAGAGAGTTACTTTGTGACATATTGTATTGACGTTAATATAAAAATACTCCACATAATCATCAATTATGTGGGATATTTTCCACTGTCAGATTGACATAAATGGGTTTGACATTGCCTTTCTCGTCAAAAATTTCAAATTCACTGAGACTGAAATATTTTGAATTGCATCGTCAGACTCAACATCATTATGGGCCAAAAAAAATTTTGCATTAGAATTTTTGCACATAGGCGCTAAATGGCCCTCACCTATGACATATAAAATTACGAGAATAACATTCCGTCGATTTCTGATTTCCGCGACCACAAACAGAACAGCAGTTATTCGAAGCAATAGTATATTAAAGTATAAGTGGATAAAAAGGGCTTTAAAACACGCGCGATTTTTCGAGCACGACGGCGCAGCCGGAGTGCTCGAAATAGAGCAAGTGTTTTTAAGACCAGTTATCCACGAATACTTTACGTTATTTTTTTTTATTGGTGCACTTTGAAATCATATATACTGGTATTATTACTACAAAAAATAGAAATAAGAACTAATAATGCAAGAAGGTTGAATTCGTGATGTGACATCAGTATACCTTTCGTTGTCATGGAAATGAGAAAAACATTCATTTGCAATTTGTTACCAAAGATCAATATTTGTTGTCACCAGAGCTCAAGAATGAATGATTTTAATATCGATTTTTTGAATAGTGAGGCAGAATCGCGGTTAATACCGCGAAAATCCAGTGATATATATGAAAAAAATATGAAAAGTTCATCAAATGGATGGAGGAGCACATATGAATGAACGAATTGTGAGTAATATTTTATTTGACGTTACAAGGTACTCCTGTCAGATCAATAATCAAAAATTTGTCATTTAGACTTCACGTTTCTCGATTTGTTGATGTTGTCATGGTTACCTTTAAAAAACGCGCGTTTTTTTAAGTTCGATTTAAACACGCTGAGGCTTGCTTTAAATGGGTGAAAAGGGGAACCAATAAAAAAAATCGTTTTTCATAATTACGGCCCCTCAATTGTCCTCGAGATTGTCCTGCTGCATATTGATGAGATCCTCTTGAATTTACCCGAGCCGAAGATCGTTCGTGCTTGTTGAAATGTAGTTCCTCAACTTCCTTCAATGAAGACGATGCCATAGGTGTTTTATTTATAGTTGTTCTCCGTGATTGTTCAGCCATTGCTGACTCTCTCACCAAAGCAATACTTATAACCTTAGACATTGATAAACTATCCCTATTGGCATCTTCTTCGAACAACGTATCCATTATTTTATCCCATTCCAAGAACGAAAATGTCTCTCATGACTATGTCTAACATGGCCGGACTGAACTTGCAGTTGACCGCCAAACTTTAAACCTTAGTTTCTTTTCTGGCATTGTAGAACTTTAAGCGTTCGGCAAACACTGATTTCACCACAGAAAAATATAAAAGTAGTAGTTCATTCAATTTTGCAAAACTCTTCTCCTTGGGTGCTTTAGGTATACATAAATTCTTCAAAAGTACATAACATTCTTCATTCAAAGTATTCAAAAGAATAGCTCTTTTCCGTGCTTCTTCTGTGATGTTGTTTGCCAGGAAGAACTGGTCCAATCTCTCTGAGAATACGGCAAAATCGGAAAGTTTTGGATCGAATGATCCCAAAAAACCCAACAACACACTGCTCATTTTCCTTACTTTTTGTGTGTCAAAGTGTTGATATGTGAGTTCTGTAATGTATTTTCGTCGCCAATGTTCTATTTTTAGGAAAGTAATTGATAATTATGTGGAGTATTTATAACCGACGAAACCAAAGAGGAGGAAGTTCTCTATTCGACGCGTATATTTTTTTTTTATGTATGATCACGCATACCTTTTTACTGAGACGTCCGATTCCGATAATTCTTCCTTCAGTGTATAGGGTGTACTTCGAAGTTGGTCCCATTTGAATTTAAAAGATGTAATCCACCCCTAAAGGTAGCAAAATGAAGGATAATGATCACTCACCCTCTGAATTCTGGTCCGTTAACCGATTCTATCCGGCATAACTTTGTACTGGGTTCTTCGATTTGGATTATTCCTATTATTAGATAGGGTATACGTCATAGTGGATCATATTTGGATCTCGAATGGAATTATCTACCCTTACGGGTAGAAAAATAGGGGATAATTGATTTTTCACTTGTGAGCATTGGCACACATATGTAGTTGACAATGACAGATCGCTAATGTCATTATTTTTGTCCTACATCCGTCACAATCATTATATTCTATGAGAGGATGGAATGATATACAAAGTAATGGAATAAACTAACCAGAACAACAAAAATAATTCACATTACAACAAATAGTAAAAGTAGATAATCATATTATTTAACTGGTAATAGTTGAAGTAAGGTGGGTAGTAAGTATTTTGGAAGTAATCAAAAAATAAGTTGGTAGTAATTAGTAGATTTCAGCCACAAAAAATTGAAAAATAAAAACTTTTCAACAAAAAATTAAACCGACGAAATACGGAACTGAAAAGTAAAAAATAAAATAAACCTTCTTAGTCTCAATAACTAAGCTCCTAAACTAATGTAAGTAACTAATTTTGAGTCGGCGCCAAACGAACAATCAACGAAGATCATTGAATTACTTCAAAAAAATTATCAGAATGTCACCGCGCAACTCGATGCCATCATTTTACGCCTTACCTAATTCATTTGCTTGTTTGTTTGGCGCCGACTCAAAATTAGTTACTTACATTAGTTTAGGAGCTTAGATATTGAGACTAAGAAGGTTTATTTTATTTTCCACTTCTCAGTTCCGTATTTCGCCGGTTTAATTTTTTGTTAAAAAGTTTTTATTATATTCATTAACGTCAATACAATATGTCACAAAGTAACTCTCTCTAACTGGATCTATATCAATTAAAATATACAGAGAGGAAAACAACATATATAACAGATTTTTTCTGGAGAAGATGGTTACAGGAATACGTTGATCAGGTACGAAGTGGGATAAGGAGAATCGTAAAATAGAACTCAAAGATATCGTTGTCATGTTGGACGCTAACGGAGCTAGGAATAATGATCGAATCGAAAAGTAGTGCAGCTATATCCAGGGAAAGATGGGACAGTGGTTCGGAACTCATTGTACTAGACGTGAAGTAATTTCTTAGGAGAGAAAATTACTTGGGGAGGAAATGATTAATTATTATTTCATATTTAGAATAGTGATCTCTGTAATATTGTTCAGTTTTGACGATTAATATCTCTATGACGTTGCGTCAATAATAATTGAAAAAAATCTTCGATTTTGAGTAAAACAGATACTTTTATTCCAATTTAAAATTCCAATTTCATATTTAAGAATAGTGATCTCTGTCAATATTTATTTGTTTTTTTCAGGCAAATAGAACAATTACAATAGACTACCCCTTATCAATTGAATTTCCTCTCAGAAAAATCATCATGCATGCCCTTCATAGAACAGGGCCAATCATTTTTGAAACAAAAAAAAATCCTAGCAGTATGTGGATGGTCGGAAAATTCAGGGTGAATTATAAGTAAATTAAGAAAAGTCAAGAGGACTGAGTAAGAGTTCCGGAAGGTGGGTGGGGGTAGCTAAATATACGTTTTGAGGGTTGGATATTGGTTTTTTACGATTTTTGGCTGAAATATGCATCCTTTCGAGAAAAGTTCAACGTAGAAGTTGTAGATAATTAAAAACCCTAAACCTTTTTTCATAATTACTTCTCAACATAACCTCAAAATTAACGACAAAAACGTTTTTAATCTCCTGCAATTTTTTTTTTTATGAAACTTGGTGAAAACGTTTATTTGTTTTTTGAATGAGCCGTGATTTTTTCAAAGCAAAATATTTATTTTTCAATCGTATACGAATTCAAATTTAAAAAAAATCCCAATTTTCAATCAAAAAAGTTGGTTTACAAATTTTCAATTTTTCAACTTAATCAGTGCTCATTTTCTTCGTTGAAATCTCTACTTAAAGTATGGAGAAATATCGTAAAAAATGCAAAAAACCTAAAAAAACTACTTTTTCTTGATCGGTTTTTCAGTAATCTTGAGAATTTATTATTTTTTATTGCAAATAAGCGTTGAATTTGATGAGAAAGATTAATTTCCATGTAATATAAAGTCATTTACAGTCATGTTTGCGCCTGACCTCATCTTAATGAATGGAAAACGAAAGCTAGCACTAATATTGTTAAATGTAGTGTAGTAAACAAAGGTAGAAGATTCATTTGTCAAACTTGGCTTGGTAATCAATCAATCAACAGCTACGGATTGGGGATGGAAACATCATGTTAACGGTATCATGCCTACATTCACAGAGAAAGAATCAATACCTAAAAAATTGATGAAACTTAACTGCTGTAGCTGCGAAACAAGATGCAATAGTAGAAGATGTGGCTGTCGCAAGCATAGCTCGAGATGAACAAATTTGTACTCTAAAAATCATGGTTCTGAAATTTGTTCAAATTCTGAAAAACCATCGTACGATTCCGGGGACATCGAAGACGAAGACAGAACATATTGCC
This sequence comes from Gonioctena quinquepunctata, assembly GCA_018342105.1. Classification (NCBI taxonomy): domain Eukaryota; kingdom Metazoa; phylum Arthropoda; class Insecta; order Coleoptera; family Chrysomelidae; genus Gonioctena; species Gonioctena quinquepunctata. The sequence continues at coordinate 65,556 of JAFIRS010004008.1, read as the reverse complement.
CAATAAATTCAAATCAAAATAATAATGAACTCGAAAATCTAGAACTAAAAGGAATCGAAGAGTTACAAGATGATCCCGAAGAAAACGAAAGCTGCATTAGCTCTGATGATAAAGAGCGACCTGAAAAGAAAAATGAAAATAAAACTATTTCGACATTTATTCTTCTATATTTGACTGTAATAAAACAATTTTATATTTGAATTTAAAAAAAATGGCGTGTACATTATTTATAGTTTGTGTATAAAAAAACTGAATAAATAGCTTTTGTTTTTTGAGGTTTTTACGTATTCAATTATTGTTTAAATAATGTTTTCGGTAATTTCAATAGCATTAACATATAATTGGATGTAAATGACATCATATCACATGGAAATTCATCTTCCTCGTCAGTTTCAGCGCTTATTTGCAATCAAAAATAAGAAATTCTCAAGATTACTGAAAAATCGATTATGAAAAAGTGGTTTTTTTGGTTTTCTGCATTTTTAACCATATTTTTCCATACGAACAATAAATGTTTTTCAAACCATTCCAAAGTCGAGATTTCTACGAAGAAAATGAGCACTGAAGAAGTGAAAAAATTGAGAATTTGTAAACCAACTTTTTCGATTGAAAATTAGTATTTTTTTTTTAATTTAAATTCGTATAAAATCGAAAAATGAATATTTTGCTTTGAAAAAATTACAGCTCATTTAAAACACAAAAAAAACGTTTCAACCAAGTTTCATATACTTTTTTTTGCGGGAACAAAAAAAAAGAGTTTTTAGAGTTTTTCTCGTTCATTTTGAGGTAACGTTGGAAAATGAATGATACAAAAGTTTTAGATCAAACTGTTTCCGATAGAATGCATATTTCAGCCACAAATCGTAAAAACCAACCCCTTCCGGAACTTTTACTGAGCCGTCTTGATTTTTTTTAATTTACATATAATTTACCCTAAATTTTCCGACCACTCACATACTGCTAAGAATTTTCCATGAATTCGGGTATTCAAAATCGGTTTGGCCCTGGTCTATAATATTCTTCGGAGGTATTAGCATATTTAAAAAAAAATGTCTCATATATATAGTCAGCATATTTATGAACTCTAAGGAGAAAACACAACGACGATCCACATGATGAATCCCAGCTACCTATCGATAAAACGATGGAGGAACCAGGTAATAGTTTTCAAAATTCACCATCCAACGACGACCTCGCCCCCACAGAAGCCTGCATCTTCTGTCAGTTGGACAAGAAAAAATATCAAAAATGCTTGAAAACATTCGAGAAGGAAGAGGCCATTAACGCCATCAAAACGAGTGTACGGTGTACGAGTGTACGGTGACATTGATTTGATTAACAGAATACGTTCTTTGCAAGTCCTCGAAAAAATAATACGCTATCAACAGATTTGTAACGTCACAAATAGAAACAAATATAGGCATTTAGCTCAAAAAAAACATCTCAAAACCACGAGGCACCAATCTAGAGAAATCGCGAGCATTGCTTTTGAAAAAGTCGTTCGCTTTGTGAGTGATTTTGTAGTTGACAAAAACCAGATGTTTTCTTTTCAATTCATAACGAAACTCCTCCTCAAATTATTACGTGAAGAGAATTGACAAAATTCAATAAAAAAATTGTTATCATCCGGAAAAATGGCAAGAAGCTGGTCAAACCATATACAGGTGTTGCGATGAAGATAACGATTTTGCGACGCTCGATAAGTGCGAGGTTTATATGAGAGGATATATTATTTCAATGAAAACAGAAAAGTTTTTCGACCGATTTAATCAAAGGCGAGCCTCGTATCCCGGAAACAGTTGATTTTTTTGTCGCACACTGTTAAGTAGTCAGTCATAACGTCGAGAAAAGAGCATGTTTTGTCAAATTCACTTTCCGAGGATCCCATTTTTTATAGTTTCAAATATCACAGTTGAAACTTCCAAGCATATCACTCCAGGATTGGCCGTGAAAGGGTTGACCAGCAGCAAAGAGATTGTGAACATTCTGTACAAATACAGCCACTGCTTGTAGTTACTCTATGTTAGGAGAGTTGGAGACAGAAGCTACCTTTTCCAATATAGATCAGTCATATGTGTCCAGAGTTCGAATTTTTCCTGAAATTGCGTTCGATAACTTCGACAGGTTTGACGACACAGACATTGAAAAAGGTACGTTGCATGATACAGTTGATATCATTTCCCAAAATGTAATTCCCTGAAAGACACATAGCACTGTGAATACCGATTCTGCGAATTTAATATCTGAAATTATTGAAATTGATATCGATAGTCGGCCAAGTACCTCGCTCAGTCAGTTGAATATCAGTCAGTTCAAGTACTCCTGACCTGGGTTCCAAAAAACGCAAGCAAAAATTTGATGCCGTTTTTGCCGACCACATAACAATACAGTTCAACCAGGCAATGCAGGAAATCATTATCTCTAGCATTCTACACTGCAGAATATTACCGCCGCTTCGTACCTGGAACCTCAACGACCACTTGAAGTTACTTCTCCCACTAGTTAGTTGTGAGCACATTTTTCTTACACTCAGAATTAAGTTTCGAATGACTTAGTAAAATTTCAAATATGATCATATTGGCATTTTTGTATTTAGTAAAATTCCAAATTTGCATTTTTTTATTTTTATTTTACATGTTTCAAACATTCCCGCTAAGCGCTGTTTCGCTACCTAGTCGCAAGCGGTCCCTATTAGTGATGTATGCATCTAAAATTATCACCTAAGCATTTTTCCAGATGTGATCAAATAATGAAATGAAAAGTGTCGCCAGCTCCCGGACTATTTATTATATTGTTCTTGAAAGGCAGTTCTATTTCAGTCTTCCGCGCGATGGCATGTCTCTGAAGGCATTGTTTAGTTTTGTCGAGAACAAGCTTTGCTGACTCGGATTTCAATAGTTCATCTAATCCCTGTTGATCCAATTGAGTGATATTTCAATCCTAGAGCATGTTAGTCAGTCACAAATGTTTTTTCGTGAAATTCTATATTTTTCCAACAGGCCGCTCAATACAGAATCAAGAAGCATCTGGAATCATTTTCAAATTGATCTACTAGTTTCTATGAAATAGTTGATTTTATATCTTTCCCAAATTGGGAACAAAGATATTTTTTCTCTAGAAACTGAACTGCAAAAATTATTCTTTTATCATCATTGGTTGGTTGGTTGGTTAGTTGCTTGGTTGTTTGGTTGGTTAGGGGATGACGAATGAGAGAATGGGCTTTCCTCAGGGCATTCCCTCAATACTGAGTCCTGCGTGGAACTGTCGTCAGTGGTTGTTTTACAGCTCTGTGTTATTCACAAGGTATAGAAGTCTATTTTCGGATCCATACCCCTTCCTGGGTTGATTTGTCCGAACGTTATTCTGAGCCTATTTCCTAAGGCATATAATTCAAATATGATGTGAGACGCTTATTCCTCCTCCCCACATCAATTTGAATTCCACAGTTCCTTTTACTACACCCAAAGTGTGCAGGTGTCTACTCTCCTTCCGCTAGAAAGGTATATATGTGTTGGGAGAATTTATTACCTATACTTCTTTTGAGCATCCGCTTGGCTGCCTCCCAGTCTGCCCTGTGTAGAGTGATTCCGGATGCCTTGTAGCTGGGATTATCAGTTATAGCTGCATTAGATCCTGGGAAGTATGTGTGTGAAGCATGAACTCTATAGTTTCTTTTTAGGTTTCAGTGTAGCCTCCAGAGGGTTCTTGGGTGTCCTCACTGGATTCATTTGATCTTTCGAAAGAATGCGATGGAGTCTTGCTCTTTCTAAAGTTTCCTCGATTTCTTCATAAAACTTTCTGCATGCTTTCTTTTGCTCCCTCTAATTGTTTCATTGTATTCTCTTTTTACCGCATCATCTTGAAGGTTGACGATCGAATATAAAATTCATTCAGAAGTTGGTTGATATTTGGATCATTGAAGTGGAAGGAAAAATATAGTTTTCTTACGTTTCGAATTTCAATTAATTTTTCCTTGGGGGGCTCTGTAACAACAATGAATTATAATGGCTTCAAGATAGTTTGGACTTGCCACATTTCACAATTAAATATGAAAGTGACCAAAAATTGCTTTTTCAAGTTGTGGAAGTATGAAATATGAACAGAAAGCATAGATACACAAAAATAAATCATGTAATAACAGCTTATACTTCACCATCAGTCGAAAAGGAATATCGAAACACAGGGAACTAAATATCAACTCTCGCTCCGATTGGGGGATATGACGTCGTCTTGAGGCAGAAAAGTGAAGCGGTAAGGTAAGAGCGACTCAATTCCTGGAGAGCCCAGCCAGCAGTCGACACGCGTGTGCAGTCAGTCGACCGAAGCGAAAGCCAGCGCAGAGAGCCTGGAACCATTTGGTTAGAGCGTTCAGTGTTCAGTTCTTGCCCAGATCATCATAACGGCATGAGAGGCATCCAGCGCTGCCGAGAATAGCTTAGTAGCGCAGCCAAAGATGGAAACACTGCCGAGAGAACGTAGGGTAAGAGTAACTAAGAAATTGCGAGATTAGAATTTTGTTTGTTGCTTTTTTCGGGTATCACAGGGAAGTCCTCAAGCTAATCTTTTCATCAACGTGCACCGATTCCCATAGTAAACCCAATTTTGTTGGTAGTCAGGTTAAGCTGAGCATTCAGGTGGCCGTTGAAAACTCAAAAAAATTAGGTTGAATAAGTTCATATGGACCGTTTTTTCTTTGAGGCAGTTGACGCATATGCAAGCAAATCAGTAAAGGTCAAGTAGAGTCTGCCCTCCTAGCTCCTAGGATTATATCGGCCCCTGGAACATTATTTCTCCATTAAAAGTACCTGAAGCAACTGGATTTTCCACGTTTACCAGAAGGTGGCGCCTGAGACAACCAGAAAACTGCAGTTGAACGTCAAAGTGATTGTAGTGGGAAGAGACACTTTCAAATACATCGTAGCAAGTCCAAACTATTCTGAAACTATAAGAATGAAGGATGTATTCAATTGAATCTGGAACACTAGTTTTCCTTCAACCACTTTTAACTTTTTTTTTAACGAGAAATTGATTTGAACGCCCCCACAGACGATGAAATTGGTATGGCTACATATTGCCTGATACGTAGTAGCAACACAAATTTCATCGTGTGTGTGGTTGTATCAGTAACACGGTATCAATGTCATCTCGTATCACCCTGTCAATCGCTGTCGTGAAACGGCGGTACCACGTGCGTGCGATTGATGTTTCACGATTCCATATCAGCGTGTGTGGAGACGTTGATACTCGTTACAAATCTCATATATTTGTATCGCGACTTGTGTTGCGACATGCAGCGTTAAGGCCCCCACAAACATGAGATCGGTATCGCTACATGTTGCATGATTCGTAATAGCGATACAAATTTCATCGTGTGTGTGGTTATATCAGTATCACGGTATCAGTATCACTTGGTATCACCGTCTCATTCACTCAAACAGCGATACCACGTGTGTGCAACTGATACACGTTTCAAAGTGTGTATGTATGTATCTTGTATCGCGATGCCAAATTGTTAACACAGAATTCCTAAATATGTATAAGTTTTTTCCATGTTTGTGGAACTGAACATCACAAGATAGAGTGCCTATGCTGACAAAAATGTTGTAACAAGAGAAATTCATTAGTTCTTATCGAACTGAAATATATTTTTTCTTTCAATATTGTGCCGGCACTACCGCAACTGCCACAATCACAGGTTTGGGTAGCGTAGCGGCATCGTTGAAACATTCAGTATGATTCCAATCTACGTTTATACTTTTGCAATCTACGTTTATACTTGATACAAATCTCATAAATTTGTGTCGCAACATGTAGCGATACCGATCTCATCGTCTGTGGGGCCCTTCACCGATCTCATCGTCTGTGGAGGCCGTTAGTATCACAGTATCAGTATCACTTCGGTCGTGAATCGGCGATACCACGTGCGTGCGACTGACAAAAGTTTCAACGTGTAACGAATCTATTAGACAAGTCATAACTTCTAGAATATCAGGTATATCAAAATGAGATTTGGTATACGTGAATGGTATGTGAAGAGAAAAGTTCTCGCATATTTTTCACATTCTGGTCACTTTCGGTTTCACCGGAAATGGGTCCAGTTTTGAATTTTCGAATGGAACACCTGTATATCGTAACATTTTTGGATTCATGAGACAATTCTGGATCAGAATGGGACATTTTAGGAAGTTATTACGCCTACTTCATTATTTTATATTCACTTTTAATATTGCATCTAGGTGACCATGATTGGACGTAAACTGATCTGAGGACCTCAGGTGATGTCAGAAAATAACACTCGCAAAGTTTTCGTGACCAGTATGAGAGATAGAAATAAGACAAGTTGGTAAAATTACATTTTCGTGTCTTACTATTACTTTTCAAACAACGACCATTTTTTGACAAGCACTTTCCGAAAAAATGATTTTTTGACAAATCTAACGATACTAATTTATTTGATATTGGATTAAAAATAATAACATAAATTGAATATTACTGAGGAAAATACTGGATAATAATTCATATACTTTAGTCAAGTGTGCCGTGATAAGCCATTATACATAATATTTTGCAGTTATTTTTATCAAGTTTTCTTTGGAAAACAAAACATTCACTTTGGCTATGACAGTGACATGAGCTTTATGAGCAGACAGTAAAAGTTTCATAATTTTCGTTAAATTTCAGTTCAATTTTTCTTCAAAATAATGTATACTCAAAGTGAAAAAGGGGATATGTTATTAATATTTGGAAAGTGTCATAGAAATTCAAGGTATGCAGCTGAGTTGTATGCTCAGAGATATCCCAATCGGCAACATCCAGCTCATCAGTATTTTTCGTATGTTGAGAATCGTTTAAGGAAGGAAAGAAGGAAATCGAGAGGCAAAACAGAAGTGTATCATAAATGAAGAGAAATTAGTCGAGAAATGCAGATAAGTCACGAATCAGCAAGAAAAATACTGGAAAAGCTCGTATATCGAGCATTTGAATATTTGTATGCTGACGATTGCGATAGACGGGTAGTGCTTTGTGATTGACAGCTTCAAAATCATAGAGTTAACCCAAATTTCATCAACTTAATTCTATTTTCCGACGAATCACGATTCACAAATAATAGTATGTTCAATAAGCAAAATACTTGGTACTGGGCCCAACAAAATCAACATGCAATGAGAGAGAGAGAGAGAGAGAGAGCAATTTTCAAGAAAGGTTGGGCTGGCATCGCTGGAAACAGAATAATTGGGCCAATATTGTTTCAAGGTCAGTTAACAGGGGTTAGGTAGGTACTAAGGTTTCCTTCGCGATGAAATCGAGGATCATCTTAATGATCTACCTTTAGATATTTTACGGCGAATTCACTTCCAACAAGATGGACCACCCCCTCATAATAGAGAAGTTCCTTATTACTTAATTGAGCATTTTAATAAGTTATTGCAACCAAGGGTCCAGTACGGTGGCCTGCCCGCTCACCGGATCTCACTGTGCTCGATTCCTTTATTTGGGGATATGTTAAAGAAAAGGTTTACTATGCAACAGCCCTAGCCACCCTTGAATTCTTAGAAGAATGAGTTCTACGGGTATTTAGAAGTATAACGCCTCAAATGTTACGAAACGTGTTGAGAGAAACAATTGAACGAGCTGAAATGTGTCTTGAACAAGGAGGAATGCACTATGAAAATTGACTACAGTGAAGTTGATAAATTATTATCCATGGCACACTTGAAAAAAGTAAATGAATCATTATCCAGTATTTTCTCTAGTAATATTCAATTTATGTTTCTATTTTTAATCCAATCGCAAATAAATAAGTATCGTTAGATTCGTTAAAAAATCCTTTTTTAAATAGTAAAAGTGACTCTAAAAAAATCAAGTCGGCGTTAAAACTCTTTAAAATGTCACATTCTGATCCAGAATTTTCTCAGATATCCAAAAATGTTACAATATACAGGGTGTTCCATTTAAAAATTCAAAACTGGAGCCATTTCCGGTGAAACCGGCAGTGACCAGAAAGTGAAAAATATGCGAAAATTTTCCTATTTACATACCATTTGACTATACCAAATCTCATTTTGATACACTCAATATACTAGAAGTTATGACTTGTCTAATACCAACATACCAACATTGCGTAGACTATTATGGCGGCGCCCATAGGAAACGATAAAAATATTTGCGCATGCTCTATCTTTTATAAGGTCTGTGAATCAATATTTTCAGAATCTTCCAAAGGATTGCTACGACAGCAAAAAAATTATACTTCCGTCAATCATACTTCTTTTTCTAATCGATCCGAATGTAGAAAGTAGAGTGAACGTAGTCTCCCTCCTCATATGTACATCATGAGTATTTCACTCACATCAAGATCCAAAAATATCCATGGAATTCATCATGAATGAGAAGTTTCATGCAAGTCAAATGTAGAATTCCCAAAGAGTATGAAGACGTATTGGTATTTTTTCCTCAATCTGCTCGATGTTTTCGGTATCAGAAAACATATTTTTTTTTTATCGTGAACTGAATAATAATTCTTGCATTTCCTCACCAAATCCAAGAAATTACTCGACAATATCCCTGATAGGACACTTTTGCATAGATTCATCATGATGATATTTTGGGAACAAATCCTCGTTACTGAAGTTCTGTCAAGTGGAGGGAATTCTAAGATGTTCAAACGGTCTGCCAAAACCTGTAATGAAACAATGAGATTTATCAATTCCAAGCATACAATATAATTTGAATGCGAAGCAATCCAATTTCGACAACAGTATTATGAAAGAACTCACTAAATTCTGAAATATTGGCACAATGTCATTCTAACTGTAATGTATGTGTAACTCATTTTTTAACTTGACACCAAACAATCCATATGTCTATTCACTCGAAAAGGGGTTGGGCGAGGGCATAAAGTACTCTTAGAGACGAAAAAATATATTATCATATTTTTAAGCGCCTGTGAAAATTTCGTGAAAATCCGGGCTGGCCCGATAAACTTGACCTTTTCCGAAAGGTGATATCATCAATAACTTCATTCGTAAGGAATAATCTCAATAATTAATTTGCTATAATACCACCATCATCTATTTGTAACAAGATCTGTGACAAACCAAACTCTTCAGTGAAAGAAAGGGGTGGACCACATGGAATGTTATTTTGGGAGCACGAAATATCAAATGCGGGTGCTTGATAAACATGCAGTAGCATAGAGTATTCGTTTCCAAAAAAATTATCATCCTGATCAAAAACCGTCTCACCATGATAGAACTTCCGTCTTTGTAGATGAACAACCTTTATCTTAGTCCTAAAGCTGCGTTGGATTCTGTAGTCCACATCATCAATCTGACGGACGGTGACATGCACGTTTCCACGTTTGAAATTTCTACAAATCCAGGGTCGGAATCAGCCAATATGAGTTCAACCGAATCCTTCACGAAAATTTCAAAATCCGCCGTAAACACCAATAATAATAATAATGATATTATTCAAAATTCCACTAATGACGACATAAACATGGACCAAACTAACGAGACTCCTGTACTACCCACGGAACAGACTCCACAGACAATAAAACGCCAGAACGTACCCCCTATCACTGTTAGGGATAAAAATATGTGGACCACGGTGGTTTCATTGTTCAAATCAAACAACATTAAACCAACCAAACCTGCTAAGAATGTCTATGAAGGCATAAACAATTTTCCCGACTCCCCTGATGACTTCAGGAAAATAAGTAGCATTTTTAAGGATCAGAAAATTCCCTTCCACACATATAGTCTCCCCGAGGAGAAAAAATTGCGAGTTGTTCTCAGAGGTGTCCCAGAATTTATTTCCTGTGATGACATTGAAAACGAGCTAACTGAGAGGGGGTTCACCCCGGAATCAGTGGCGCGCATGCATAAAAATGATGCCAAAAAGACTCCACTTCCACTAGTTTTAGTTCTCCTGAATAAAGACCAGAAGGAAATTTTCAAAATTACAGATTTACTGAATGTCCAAATTACGGCTGAACCACAGAGGCCCAGAGCCTCTGTGGGCCAATGTCACAGATGTCAGCGGTTTGGCCACTGCCAGCTGAACTGCTGCGCCACCCCCGCCTGCGTCAAGTGCGGGGATGCCCATATCACTCGTGAATGTCCAAAGCCTAAGGAAGAAAAAGCTAGGTGTGCAAACTGCAGTGGGGATCACACTGCGAACTATCGCGGATGTCCCAAATGTCCACGCATAAGGCGCAGGGTGGGCCCCGCTTCAGCATCGCAAAATCGACTATATTTTCCCGAAAACAGGACACGGGCGGGGGTGTCATATGCAGCGGCGGCCCGGGACGCTTCCCCTCCTCGGCTAGCTCAAATTTCAACGCCTAAAGACATCCTTAGCACTTTAGACCAAATGAGGATGTTGTTTGCGCAGTTCGCTGAAGCTGCTGCAAAGTTCTCAACAGGCTTTAATCCCAATTAATGGGTGAACAGCAGCTTCCGAATTTTATCAAAGCGGTGAGTTGGAATTGTAATGGACTTCTCCAGAATAGACTTGAGTTTCAAGGGTTTCTTGTAGAGAACAACATCGATGTTGCTTTTCTGCAGGAGACTCATCTTAATGGGGAACCTGTTAGATTTCCTAACTACAAAGTGCTTAGAAATGACCGGATTGGACGTCCGGGTGGCGGTGTTGCCATTTTGGTCAAACGTTGTCACTCGCATGTTCAGTTTGGCATTTCCAATGATGATACCCATGGTATTGAAGCTGTAGGTATAATTTTCAACACGAGGAGTGGTCCTTTGCGTTTAATCAGTGCTTACAACCCTCCGCGGAATCGAATACTTCCTGAGGCACTCGATGTACTCCTGATGGAAACAGACCAACCTGTTTTGGTCATGGGTGATCTGAACGCTAAGCACGTGCAATGGAGTCGTGTAACCAACGTCAAGGCAGACGTTTGAGGGAACACAGTGACAGTATGAATACCAAGTGTTGGCTCCAGATGAGCCGACACACTTTGTCCTACAGGCCGATGTATTGACATTGCCCTGGCCAGGAACATCACCTGGAACTGGGATATACACGTCCTCGCCGAGTTGGGCTCTGATCACAATCCGGTGATTTTATCACTGGGAGGTGATCCACCGCCTCAGACGGATCGCATGTGTACCAAGGTGAACTGGGAGAGATTCCGTTCGCTTCTGGAGACAGGTTACTGCGCTCCTGAGAGAATAGATTCTTCACTCAAGTTGGATGAGGCCGTAGCGCGCTACGAACTCACCATCAAAAATGCTTTAGAGGATTCCTCCCACAAGGAACCGGCTCCTAGATTCCATGACGAATTCCCTTTGAGGATAAAAAATCTCATCCGCGAGAGAAATCGCGCTAGAAGAGCGCATCAAAGGAGTCTGTTCCCTGCGGACAGAATCCGAGCTAATGAATTGAATAGGGAGGTTAGAGAAAATATATCGGAATTTCGGAACGAAAGATTTGGCATAACCCTTCAAAATTTAGAAAACTGTGACCAACTTTGGAAAATTAATCAAAATTTAAAACCAAAAAAGACCGATCTCCCCTCTTTTCATGGTGAGGCCGGACTGTGCTATGATCCAGTGTCCAAAGCTCAAGCTTCTGCAGACTCGATGGAAAGGCAGTTTAGATTGAATGAGTATCCGGACGATGATCTGGATCGTGAAATTTTGTTGGAAAATCGGGGTCACCGTACCCTCAGGGAACCAATCATGACGACATTCGTCCAGCTACGTTGGATGAACTTAAGGCCCATATAAAGGGACTCAATACCAAAAAAGCGCCTGGTTACGACGGAATTACCAATCGAATGATCAAGTATTTCCCGGATAACCAGGTGCAGTCATTATTGAATATTATTAATAATTCACTGCGCCTTAAGAGATTCCCTCGGAGGTGGAAGCATGCCGTTGTGGTTATGATTCCGAAACAGGGACAAAACCCGACCTTCCCACAAAATTATCGACCAATCAGTCTGCTTTGCAGTTCGGCTAAGCTGGCTAAAAAAATCGTTCTAGAAAGGCTTGACGAAGAAGTGGAGGATAGAAATGTCCTACCCAACAAACAATTGGGCTTTAGACGTGCTCACTCCACTGAGCTACAGGTGATGAGGCTAGTGGAGGACACTATTTCATCCTTAAACTCGAATAACAGCGCTCACATTGTTTTACTTGATATAAGCAAAGCCTTTGACAGGGTTTGGCATGAAGGCCTTCTTGCTAAGCTAATAGATTTCCACCTGCCTCTGAGTTTGATCGAGTGGATCAAGTCGTTCCTCTTGGGTAGGACATTTCAAGTCAGGGTCGACAATTCTCTCTCGGATTCGAGAGAATTGAGGCCGGCGTTCCTCAGGGGCAGTACTGTCTCCTATATTATACGCCCTCTACGTCAGATATTCCAAGAAGCGAACATGTGAAGGTCTCTCTGTTCGCCGATGATGCAGCTTTGCTTTCCTCTGCAGCTGACCACCTGATGGGTGTCGTTTACTTGCAAAATGCATTAAACAGGCTCCAGCAGTGGTATCTGGAGTGGAAGATAAAGCTAAATCCTGAAAAAACACAAGCGATTTCGATGGGTCGCAAGAAGCAACCCGGAGAGGGAGTGACTATCTCTGGAAGGGAGATAGAATGGTCAGAGCAGGTCAAGTACCTGGGAGTTACTCTGGATCGCCGGCTCACCTGGAGACCACACGTCAATATTGTCAGAGACAAAATCGTCAAAGATCTCGCACTATATCCCTGATTAACAGAAAGAGCAAACTCTCTTTAAAACAAAGTCACAATTTACAAAATGATGTTCAGGCCTGTCATTTTGTATGCCTCAGCCGCCTGGGGCCAAATCTGCAGGTCTAGCATTGGCATCCTGGAACGGGCGCAAATGAGAGTCCTGCGGATGATAACGAACGCTCCGTGGTACGTGCGGAACGATCGGATCCTTGAAGACCTAAATCTGCCTTCTATCAGAAGTATCATTAGAGAACGCAATCAGAAAGTATTTGATTGTGCAATAGTTCACGAGAATTCGCTCGTGAGGGAAGCCACTGATTATAACATAGACGACCCCTCGCGTTTTAAACGTCCCAGGCACTCTCTGGAGTGATGGGTTACCTACTAATCCATACAGGGTAGCGAAGCTGCATCCTCAATAGAAATTACTACTTTTCCAAACTTTTACGATCAGAATTCTCTCTCGGTCATTGTTCGAGATATACCATCATGGCAAGGACTAGAGACCATTCTCTAATTCTTGACCAACCAAATTCTAAATTCGTGAACGGCCGTGGCCCACTTATTTGATGTCTAAAGAGTAAGAGCCTTAGGGCTACACTCGGCTTATTATCAGTGATAGGAGATCCAGATAGTTAAAGAAACTAATTTAAATAACGAGAAATCTGAAAATAAAGTATTCAACTAATTTTTCGTTTTTATAAAAATATTAATTTATGTTTAAGATGATGAATAGAATAAAATAGAAAATAATAGAATTTATTGATGCAGTATATATATAAATAATATTTGCATACGTGAAGTCAATGGTGACACAGAGTAGTATAAATTAAAATACATAGTAGTATAAATTGGAGTCGATGTGACGACAAAGTACAATATATAGTAAATATATAGTCAATAAGAAACTCTAGGTACCCCAAGAACAAAGACAAACATAAATACAGAACATAAAAATACAAAAATATATAATTATTAGACAGGCGACGAATTAGTTGAAGACTCGAAATAATTAAAATATTCTTCAAATGTGTAAAGGGCATTTTGTAAAAGAATATTTTTAATTTCCACTTTAAAAGTGTTCACACTCATGTCAAGAGTCCGAAACTCATTAGGTAATAATTTTTTTTAAAGATAGATATAAACAAGAGTTTTGCGATTTACTTAATCTATATTTGGGTAGCCTCGAGTTTGTTTTAGCCCTAGCATCATGGTAGCGTATGTCCTCCTGCTTGGTCAATTTATTTTCACCTTTTATATTTTTGACATAACACAAACATTCATATCTGAAGCAAGATGGCGGAGTTAATATATGGGGATTTTTGAAGAAGGGTTTACAATGGTCATTTTATTTAGCCTGTGCCATTATTCTGACAAGTTTTTTTTGTAATTTAAATATTATATCTAAATGACATGATGAACCCCATACTATCGATCCATATGTCATTTTGCTGTGAAAAATGGCAAAATAGGCTACTCTCAAATAATCTATTGTTGTTATATTTCTAAGTTGTCTTATTATGCATATATTAGACGCTTTGATAATTTGTGAATATGCGGTAAGAAATTTAATGACGAGTCCAGATACACTCCGAGAAGCCTAATTGGGTCATTAATCTCTTTATTATTTTTTGTTGAGAATTCGAAAGTTTTGGTTTTATCATCATTTATAGTAGGATAATTGCTTCTAGACCAGTTTGTTATAAAGCTTTCAGATTAATTAGCTTTAGAAAGTAGATTGAAAGACAGAGTGTCACTTAGCAAAAAAGTGGCAAACATTATCGGAAGCGCAACCGTCAGATAAAAAGGCATATCATCAATGTTAATAATAAATAATACAGGAGCAAGAACTGGCCCCTGTGATACTCCATAATTAACTTCCAAAAGTTTTGATATATCACCGTTAAATTCAACACATTGCTGATGCCTGCAAGATATGATGTAAACAGATTTATGGCGTTTCCTCTGATCCCATAATATTCTAATTTTTGTAATAAAACACCATGATTAACCGTGTCAAATGCTTTGGACATGTCATAATTCAGCTTCTATAATATTTTTATATATTTCGTAGATTGCATTAATGGTAGATCTCCCCTGCCTGTACCCAAATTGAGGATTATTTAATAAATTGTTTTTTTCAAAGTATTCCAATAATCTATTTTTCAGGACGATTTCAAATATTTTTGAGATAACAGGTATGATAGAAATAAGCCTGAAACTGTATGTATTGTTAAACTCGCCTTCATGAATAGAGATAACCTGTGATATTTCAAATATTTGAGGATAAATCCCGCTCTTGGTACATATGTTTATCAAATGTGCGATAGGCCTAGCAAGTGAACCAGTTATAGAACCTCACTATTGAGGTTGTAATTATCTTCAGATCAACTATTTCTCAATTGAGATATTATGGTTTCAATTTCCATGTCACAAACAAACAAAAAATTCATTTGCATTAGGTGCATTATTTAAAAAAAAATTAAAACTTTTAGTCATCTACATTATTAAAGTTGATCATTAAATTATTTATTACATTAGAGAAGTAGTCCGAGGAATCATTAGTTGTCAAATCAGATGACACATCTGATTTTTTTTTTCTGTTTTTATTGATAATATCCCCTGCTGCTTTCTGTTAATTATCAGAAGTTAGAAGTCGTTTACTATTTGCGTTCAATTTTCCTTGTTTTATTCTATTTTTATAATCCTTCTTTAGAGTATTATATACCTGAAAGTCTTTTTTATTTTTTGTTGAACAAGCAATTACATGAACGGCATCCAAGGTGCGTTTTAATTGTTGCATGTCATTGCCAAACAGATATTGATTATACCAGCGACGAGGAAGATGATCACTTAGATTATTAATGTTAATGAAAATCCTATTTTCACCTTGTACTCCTCAAGTACAACTTCTTGCGATTATAATTTTTTATATACTTAGTCATCATTTTGCGTTCTGGTGAAACAGCTTTCTCAAGCCGTTGATAATATAAAAACGAAATCGCCAGAACTGCACCTTGTCATTAAAATTTGAACAATTTTCTTACAACTTTACGAACCTAGACTTCTGGCAATAATTTCACGCAATTTCTACAGTTAAAAACTATAACTACACAAAATTTTAGAGCTGCAGTCAAAGATATTATTTTGTTAAAAAATTACCACGTTTGACCAAATTTATCAAAATATATTTATGGTATGGTACATCTAGTAATTTATTATTTACAATACATTTCAAAAATAAAATATGGAAACCCCTCGTACTCACCCGTAAAGAGGCAATAGGAGGTCGCCTCGCGATGTTTTGCGATACCCTATGTAAAAATAAATTTTCAAGTGAAATAAACCAATATCCCTTCCTGCGATTGAGTATAATGGAAAATTGAAAAAAAATGCGTCACCGATCTCGGTTCGAACCCGGGTCTTTGTAATTTGAAAGCGAGCGTTCATCCACATGCGCTACTAAGCTTACTTGAGTAAATGGAGGGTTTAAAGTTATCTGAGCGCCGCGCTGGGTAGCGCTCTGGAAGAATCTTTGACCGCCCGCCCCGCTTTCCCTTCGGGACTGACTTCTGCCTGCAGAGCTACACACTTGTCAGCTAGTGAGGAAGGTTTCTACAGTATCCGTCATGAAATTTACACTACACTAATGGCGGTTCGTTTCTGCATGTCTGACAACAAAAAAATCCGTCAGAAGTACTTTGACAATATTCTAATATGAAATGTCCAAATAAATATATGTTTGGAAACGCTTCGTTTCCAAGATACAAGGTGTTAAAGTTTTATTTTCGATTTTTTTAAACAACTTTCGAAATACTGACCTTAATTAACCGAGTATTGGTATTGGGAGGGTTTTTGAGGTGTCGAATGCGAACCTGATGTTATTATTGCTCTTACTCGTAGAAGGCGCCACATACACGTCTTTTTCTTTTTGAAGATCCATAACTTTTTTGAGCGTACTCCTAGCACATTGTTCACTGAAAGAAATCAATTTCTCTATCATATCTACGTAAGAAAGCTACCCTTGTTACAAGTCACTATAAGCAACCGTTTTCTAGATATTTGGACTTAAAAATTTCAAGTCAATTATTTGATAATCGATGCGTGTTGGAGTTATTACCATTATTTTGCATTTTTCACAAGAATGCTTAGGAAATGAATTTGACGTTTGAGTAAGTAGTTTTGGTAATTACATATTATGTGACAGTTGAACGTTTTGTTGTTTTGTTGAAGTTTCTGAAAGTTTTAAACAATAATGATCATTTAGCCGATATGCATTTCGTTTATGGCCTTGCGGATGGCAATGCGCGCGAAGCAAGACGTATTCACCAGGAGCGATTTCCTAATCGAGTACTGCCTTCAGCTCCAACATTGACCAATCTCCACCGTCGTTTGGCAGACACAGGTAGCTTTGAGAGGGCAGCTGATATTATTGGAAGACCACGAGCAGTCCGAATTGAAAAAAGCTGTTTTGAACGCTCTCGAGGAGAATCCAGAAACAAGTACAAGAATAATTGCTGAAGCTCTCAATTCTACTCAGTCCACAGTTCGAAGAATTATCCACGATCAACAATTTTATCCATACCATATTCAAAGGGTACAAGCTCTTTTGCCACGAGACTTCCCCCAGCGCATTACTATGTGTCATTGGTTTTTGAGAAAATTGGCTGGTAATCCTCAATTTTTAAGATATGTACTCTTCACAGACGAGGCAAACTTCTCCTGAAATGCTATCACAAACTTCCATAACAACCATGCTTGGGCTTTGGAAATACCGCACGCAGTTAGTGGAAGACATTATCAGTATCAATTTTCTGTAAATGTATGGGCGGCAATAATTGATAATTACTTGATAGGTCCTTTCTTTCTTCCGTTCCGACTGAATGGCGCAACTTACAGAGACTTTTTAGAAAATGAATTGCCGGGACTACTTCAGAATGTACCACTAAAAATTCGTATCCGCATGTGGTTTATGCATGATGGGGCTCCGGCCCATTTTATCGTTGTAGCCAGGGAATTTCTCCACACTGTCTATCCAAATCGATGGATCGGTAGGGGTGTAGGAGAACCTAACCAGGCGTGGGCACCAAGGTCCCCAGATCCAAACCCACTAAATTTTTATTTTTGGGGACATTTGAAGTCACTTGTTTATAAAACTCTAGTAGTGAACGAGGAAGATCTAAGAAACCGAATAGTAGACGCCTGTGAAACAATAAGAAACACACCAATAATTTTTGAGCGGGTACGAGATATTCAATGACTAGAAGACTGAATGCCTGTATCTTCGCTGAAGGTGGACACTTTGATAAATTTATTTGAATACAATTTAGTTTCCTTTATTTTATTCTACATATTCAAAATTTCTTAAAATAAAATGTTGATATTTCTTGCAAATGTTATTGAAACAAATACAGATTTGGCACCCTTGATACAAAAATAACTATTTCAAACGAGTAAAAATAAATAGAATAGGTGGCGCCCCATACAAAAAACCAAAACTACTTACTTAAACGTCAAATTCATTTCCTAAGCATTCTTATGAAAAATGCAAAATAATGGTAATAACTTAAACACGCATCGATTATCAGGTAATTGACTTGACATTTTCAGTCCAAATATCTAGAAAACGGTAGCTTATAGCGACTTATAACAGGGGTAGCTTTTTTACGTAGATATGATAGAGGAATTGATTTTTTTACTGAAAAATGTGCTAGAAGTACGCTCTAAAAAGTTAAGAATCTTCAAAAAAGTAAAAGGCGTGTAGGTGGCGCCCCCTATGAGTAAGAGCAATAATTCGACACCTCAAAAAACTCCTCAATATCAATTCTCGTTTGATTAAGGTCAGTATTTCGAAAGTTATTTGAAAAAACGAAAATAAAAATAAAACTTGAACAATTCATATTAGAATATTGTGAGGAATCACCTCCCGAAATTTTTGAATCACCCCGTATAAATAAATAAATTAAAAAAAATCGATGGTGCAACCCCACATAATCGGCAGATGGTGAAAACCTATTTAGATGGATATTTTTATGACAAATGGTTCGGAACTGACTGTCCTCAACTATGGCCACCACGATCTCCCGATTGAAGTCCAATGGATTTTTTCATTTGTGGTTATATGAGAAATGAGGATTATTTTTATACGCCAATAATTTAAGGAGATTTTCCCACACACCAATAACTAAAGAAGATTTCGCACAGCCTTCAACTTTATTCCACCTAAAATTATAAGACGAGCTATCGGATACGTCATACGAAAATGTAAAAAATGCTCATAAGTTGAAAACAATGTGTTCGAACATTTGTTGTCATGAAAATGGAAATAATCATGTATAATAATATCACGTGTTCTTGTGAAAACCTTATTACATTCGCCATAATAAATGAAGGAAATTCTTATTATTATTCCCAACACGAGCCATATTGTATTTTTCCAGATGATGAATCCGACAGTAAACAACTTCTCTTCATTTGTCGGTATATATGCACAACTTAATAGAAAAATCAAAATTTCAAGCTGTTTGTATACAGAATTAAAAACTATTATGGAATATTTTCGAAACTATGGGTTTTGGATAATGGGAAGTGAATTAGAACCAGAGCTCATTTTTATAATAGTATTGAATCATAAGAAGAAAAAATGGAATTTCTATTTGAGAAAAATTGAGATTTTCGGTGTTTCTCATTCACTTCCTGCACCCACTTTTTTGCACACCCTGTAAATTATTCAGTGGATGTGATTATGTTATCTGTTTGACCTCCATTATTAATAATTCAGACATTGCATATCACTAAAAATTGTAATTCACATGAAAATGTCGTATATGCGATAGGCTGCATTTGTAACTTTTTCTAGAAAAACCCGAATAACCCAAAAACGGTTCATTTTTCGTATAGGGTATGATACATGAACTTGAATCCGAATCATGAGAGCAACGCAAACATTTTATAAAATACAGGGTGTCCTATTGAAAATAACAAGGATGACGTCACTCCCGGAGAACGAAAATATTTTTGTTGAATTTTCAATGTTTTCCTCAGAATCATACTACTTTTAGTACTCCTTATATAGATCGCATTTTTAACTCATGAAGATTTTCCCTGTATAGTATAAGTTGCGATTTGTTAGCAGAAAAACTCAAAAATATTGTTCATGAATGCAATAATAGCGTAAAGAAACGGAATAGAAGAAATTTCCAGGTATTGGGTAGTTTGGTCCATTAACGCTTTTAGTGAAGCAATTATTTGTACGCTCCCCAATCTCAAGTGCTTCACGAATAACTCTCACTTGTAGTGTTCCTCAAATTTCCAGTCGCGGTTCAACCCGAAAAGGCTTTCTTGGGGTTTGGATTTGTTTTTTATACTAATCAACAACCAATTTCCTGTGGACATTGTGGAATCTGAAAATACGAAAACAAATTCCACTTCTATGATATTTCGAAATAGTTTGATGGTAGTGGAATTGATTTTCATCGAAAGTAAGGGTACATACCTCGATAATATATGTTTGCTTTGATTGATATATTATTTTCAATTTGCTTCCTATTATTTCATTTCATCTCAAAGGTTGTGAACCTTTTTTAGTTTTGAATATATAATTGGTTGAATGCTTTATTCTCTCGTGGTGTGAAACGGGAACAATTCCAGGATGGATACTTGGGAAGGTGTGACGTATGAATTTGGCGTTTTTACTGAAACTGGTGGATAAAATGCCGAAAAAGTCTTCGAGCAAGAGAGATACGTCTACAGAAAATAGTTATCTATAACTAAAAAAAACTAATCCAAACCACAAGCAAGCCTATTTCAAAATATAACCTAACTACATCTGAAAAATTTACATCGGATTTACCAAGGAAAACTTAAACTAAAACTATTAATAAAATTTACCTCCAGACTTTTATAGAAAAATGCAACCATCTTCACAAGAAGCATCTTGATGTTACTCATATAAGCCGCTGGCGCCATGGCAATCATCACTTTCACTTTTTTGTTGTATTCTGATCTTTCAGAACCCATCACAAATAAACTTGTAGCCCCTTGGGAATGGCCTATGTAGTGTAGAGCACTCGAATTAGTCGAATTGAGTATATAATCAATTGTAGCAGGGATATCGTATACCCCGATGTCATGCCATCTGAAAAAAAGAAGTCCGTATTACAGTATGTTGCATTCCCCTTTTCCACCGGTTTCATTTTAGAACCATAGAACGAAACTTGGGGGGGGGGGATACGAACCACCTATCAACTCATTTGTAACTTTTTTGAGTACTCATGAATTCCAAAAGGAACGCCCTGTATATTTTTTCAAACCAGAATATTTTAAATTATAGTAAGAAATCCAATTCCTTGTAAGACTGGAAGGAAAGTTATTAATAAACTCTAAGAGATCTTGGGCTCTTGAGAAAATTAAGATCAAACATGCAAACTAAAAATGGGATGTTAGTACGTCCTGTACATAATTTAGTAAAACTGGAGGTCAGAGAATGTTAAGAATAATTTCCATTGCAGAATTAAATTTTATTATACATAATTTCACTCTGTATATAATGGAGAGCTTGTCAATAGTTTTTTTTTGACAAATAAGTGAATGATAGATTGTAATTTTGAATTTGAATAAAAACTTGTTGAAAATTAGAATAATTCACTCATGAAGAAGTTAACAACAATGGTAGAATAATAGAAAAAGTATAATGAGAAAAATGCCCACAAAATATCGAAACATTTCCAGAGGTTCAAAATATAAAAATGTTTTCAATTATAAAATATAAGAGGACTTGCCAAAAATTAGGTCATCCCAGTGGACACAGTAAAACAATAATAAATAAAAAACAGACATTTTAGATACGTGAATAACGAACATTTACGGCACAACAGATTCCACATTTAGCTCGAGACAAATGAAACTGAGTTAAAATCCCGAGAGTGGCTGTGAATCTATGAGATTCTTTCTATGTTGTTGGAAAAAACACAAAACAAAACGGTGGTGGTACAAAAACTTATAATGATAACGAATCATTTCGGTAGCTGACTTATCAGGTTGAAATATGCCGTGTTTAATCCTTCTATATCTCTTCTTATTTACACTATTTTGGTGAAGAATTTGCATCATTTCGCTGATAAGTCTTTCAGACAAAGAGGATTTTTGATCAAGAATGGTAGGATTATTAAAATCCAAAGAATGGTCATTTTCTCTAGTGTGTTCAACTAAGGCTGTAGGATTATTTACATTCAGTTTTCTTGTGTCCCTGTCAGATTTAGATATTCGTTTTTTTCAAATAACGTCCTGTTTGTGCCACATGACATTTTGTGCAATTGTTACAATTAATTTTGTATACAACATTTGATTGTAGATCAGTGAGAGTTTTTTCCAACAATATAAAAAGAATCTTATAGATTCACAGCCACTCTCGGGATTTTAACTTGTCTCGAGCTAAATGTGTTGTGCCGTAAATGTTGGTTATTCACGTATCTAAAATGTATGTATTGTTTCACTGTGTCCACTCGGATAAAATAATTTTCGGTGAGTCTTCTTATATTCTATAATTGAAAACATTTTTATATTTCAAACCCCTGGAAATGTTTCAATATTTTGTGGGAATTTTTCTCATTATATTTTTTCTATTATTCTACCATATTCAACTTTTCTCAAAAAGAATTGTAATTGTAAAGCAAAACTTATTGTTACAGAGCCCTGATGATGAATTTATTGAAGTTCGAAACGTTGGCGAGAAACCAGTTTTTCTTCGATAACATTGATCCTAATCCCAACCAAACCAGTTGAAGAGAAGTCTGATGGTATTTTTAACTCTTTACTCACACATTTTTTTTTGTCGTCAATTTGATATTTATATCTAGAGTAAATCTGCATCACAGAAATATGTGACAGACATCTAATAGAGGGCTAATTCATTCCTCAAGACTACTACAACCTATGTACGCGTATATTGAGTCGAATATCCATCAGAAAACAACTACTCTCCTGGATAATACCTCGACGAACATTGGATTATATTCGATGGATAATCGTGCAAATTCTTACAAGATTATTTTGCAACTGGTCGTTGCAAAATTGATAAAAATCAACCACCTCATTCGGGATGATCACCTGTTGACTGGTTTCGGAACTCTTGCCTCTCATCAGTACAGGGTAGGTCAAGCAGACAATGATTAATGTCTGCTAACCCGAATGAGATGATCCAAATTCATTCACTCATTAGTTTCCGCCACATTTCGTCAAGCAAGTGGAAAAGCTCCACTAGCTAACGCCATCTCGACTTCAACTATTGCAACAACAGTACTCGGAAATGTCATCTTGAATATCGGGACAGAAGAAATCTGCATTACAGAAATGTGTGACAGACATCTTGAAGAATAGGACATTTTTCATGGTCTATGAGAGATTTGTTTAGAGATATGAACGTTCAGATAAACTTCAGTCACTATCCATCGTTCATTATATTTTTTTGACATTTTTTTTGTGGGGGGGGGGGGAATTGAAAATCCTTTATGGACAAAGTGAGTTTTCGGGTTACAATGTCCCTTTTCCTCCGGGTTACCCACTAAAAAACCACCCAGTAGGCTCATCTGGTCAATGCCTCCGAACGACACTTGTATCTAGCGTGTTGTTCCCTTCTACAGCACCCATTTCAGTAATTTTGTACCCTGCACAAGTTTGTACAGGACCTTTGCTGGATGTGTGCTGTACAGTCTTGGTTCACCAATTGGTTGCCCGATGACTGACTGTCTTCTGCGGTTGCACAGTATGTGTGATACTGTTTCTGGTTCCTGACCGCATAATCTGCGTGTTAGGTCACCATTGAACAGTCAAATTTTGTTAAGGTGCTCTTCTACTGACATATGTCCAGTCATCAGCCCCGTAACAATTTTCAGTTGTTCCCTGTTAACAAATAGGTCTGCCGTTTTTTCCCGACACGGACCTTTGATGTAATCTTTCCCGTGTCTGTTTCCTGGAATGTCTTTCCAGTATCAATCAATCAATCAAATATACTTTATTGTCCGAAGATAGATACATCTCATTGACAAAGTCTGGAATCCTAAATTTAAAAGGTAAAAGGTACAAAGGTAAAAAGGCAAAAAGTTAATAGTGCCAATATACACACAAACGTTAACAACAGTTTTTTGACAATACACAAGATAGTAAATAAATAATACAAATAAAAGATTAGGGTCGACATTAAATAATGATTTAAAAATAAAATGGAAAATCTAAAAGGTTGCATCTTACTTGATCACATTAATTACAGTCTAAGTTAAATTGATCTTCGTAAAATTCCTCTGTAGTATAATAGGCCCTCACAACCAAGAACTCTTTCACTTCTTTTCGGAATCTAAATACACTTTGTATTTCTTTTAAATTGCTGGGTAGGTGATTAAATAATTTTTTGCTCTTGTAAATAAGGGAATTTTGAGTAAGAGCTGACGTAGGGACGGGTAGAGCAATATGGTGTCTTAAACGTGTATTATATACTGAAGAGTTGTTTATTTCATTTCTGTATTTCTTGTGAATTAGACATACTGTCTCTAAAATGAAAAGACCTGCCAGTGTTAAAATCCTTTGCTCTAAAAACAATGGTCTACATGAATCGCGGCATTTGGCTTTACATAAACATCTAATGGCTCTTTTTCGGAGGGTAAAGACGCTTTCAAACAGTTGATGCGAACATATACCCCAAAAGCATATGCCATAGCGTAGATGTGACTCTACTAATGAAAATAAACCTTCCTAGCATTAGCAATATCCAGTTCGTGAGAAACACTACGTACGGCAAAGCAACCCGTTGCTAATCTTTTGCACAACTTGTTGATATGGCTTTCGAATCTTAACTTTTCATCAATAAGTAATCCCAAAAACTTATTTTCCGCGGCAATGCTAATTATTCTATCATCTAATGAAACCTCCCTGATGTTACATCGGGAATGATACGATGTTCGTTTTGTTGACATTGAATGATAGGAGATTTGCATCGCACCACTCTTTCACCTTATTACATCCACACTGATGTGATCGAATAGATCGGTAATTGATTTATCATGCCATGGGATAGTGGTGTCATCCGCAAACATTGTTAATTTACCCTGGATGTCCCAAATGATTCAGATCGTTGACATACAACAAGAATAACAGAGGTCCCAGAACCGAGCCCTGTGGGACACCAGAGTTGACAGCACATTCATTGGATTCAATTCCATTAAGTGAGACATTTTGGGACGTTCAGTTAAGTAAGATCTAAACCAAGACAATGCATTGCCTCTGAATCCATATATTTCAGTTTTTCAGCAGTATTCTGTGATTTACGCAGTCAAACGCCTTAGATAAGTCAAAAACTGCCGCAGCTGCCTCTCTATCATTCAGATTAAGGTAAAGATTTTCTAGAAAGGAAAAAATTGCATCATTTGTGCTTTTTGAGGATTGGAAGCCAAACTGATTGGAACTTAGTATGTTAAACTTGATCAGGAAGGATGATACCCTTATTTTCGCCAGTTTTTCTATTATTTTTGATAGGATTGGTAACAGGGATATCGGTCTAAAATTGGCAGGGACATCATGATCTCCTCCTTTATATAATGGAATTACTGTGGCAATTTTTAAACAGGCAGGAAATGATCCTTGGGAGAATGAAATATTAATTGCCTCTGCCAAAATTTGTATTGCACCATCCGGCAATTTATCAATTATTCTGAGAGAAAGATCATCCCACCCAGAAGAAACTTTGTTTTTTATTTCTCTGAAAATTAATTTTATTTCCTGAATGTCCGTGGGTTCAAAAAAGAAAGAATCTTGAACAGATATTTTTTTAAGTATATCATTGGATCAGTTTTCACAGTAATATTCTCAGATAGTTTTGCTGCCACTGAACAATAGAAGGAGTTCAGTTCGTCAGAGCTCAAGTTTGTTTTTGGTGGGTATTGGATCCAGTCTTCTACTGACGCTCGTACCGTACGCTTCGGTACCCTGAGGGTCTGTCCTGTCCCTGATTCGTTTTCCGATCCTCTTCTGGCGCATTCGTCGGCTTTTTCATTCCCTGCAGATCCCTGATATCCTGGCACCCAAATCAGCGTCCTGGCTACTTAGAGCCTTCAGTGCCACATGACTGTCTGAGAAAATGTGGATCCGTTCCTCTGCCATTGCTCTCCTGATGTTTTCCCTCACACATTGAAGAATTGCGGAGACCTCTGCCTGGAATACAGAGGTGTGAGTGCCCAGGGAGTAGGCATTTCAAATCCTTCCCTCGATAGCCATGTAATTGCCCGTACTTCTCAACTTGTTCTGTTATAAAATCCAAAACTTCTGGCAACGAAGTAAATTTTGGAACAAAGTTCCTTATCGCGCATTGCGAAAGGGGGCTAGACGGAATAAATTAAGACCAAAAGTTGTAACGACACTTTTTGCTATAGTGGTAAGCCGTGCGGCGTGTGCGTGTTTCTCTGTCTGTCTCTCTCTCTCTCTCTCTCTCTCTTTCTCTCTCATAGAAAGCAAGCCAGTTATTTTCGTACGGACGAAATGTGAAGTATCCACCATTTTCCGAGAAGAATCAGGACTTTAGATATTTCCCATCAAAGATATAAAAGATTTCACTAGATTTCCATTCTTGATGTGGTAGTATTTGAATCCTCCATACAAAAACCATTCTTGAACAATACAGGTATTTCCTACATCATTCAATCCTCTCAGACCAATTGTAGAAATGGAGTCTCTTGTTGTTATGGCATGCTCACTCATGTTTAACGGAGAATCCATAGGTTCATTGTTCCTGTAATTCAAAGAAGGTGATAAAGAAACTTATATTGATTTTTTGGAAGGTACTGAGTGATTATCTTTGATAGCTGATATGTATCTCGTAGGAAAATTGGGACGATAAAATAATTCATCCAGAGGATGCGATGGAGGAATTATACCCACTACAGAAGAAGCATTGCCGCTTTGAATTTCTATACTAATTCTTTGTATAAAAAAAGGCGTTGAACCTTTGTCTTTTGTAGCGCGGCCCAATCTCCTTCCAATTTCATGAATAAAATACAAAGATTCAGGGCCAAAGATAACAAAAGTTTCGGCAGCTATTGGATGGAAAAAATTATTATGTCCAATATTTTGATATTTCTTTCTTTTCAATTTCTCTCTGGGTATTGCTGCAGCACCTGCGGACTTAGGAGATAGATATCCTGAAAGACTCGTCATCTAAAAGGATAAAGCATTCAACCAAGCTCCGGATTCCCCAATACTAACAGCTTTCAGACGAGCCTTTTCTAATTCAGACTTGGACGAATCAAGTAAATTTTTTGAGGTTATATTCAAAAGAGGAAGGTCCCAGGATTTCTGAATGTTTCTCGTAGCGGCAAATCTAAGTTGGTTTGTAATATCCAAAGAGAAAAAGCTTAATCTAAAAAAATAATCATTCGTATCAGAAAAAGTGAAAGGGATAATAAGAATGGAAGCTAAGAATGCAGGTAAAGCCAAGAAAGAAGTCAAACGGAGCCCCAGACCTCCAAGATTCATCAAAAGTGTTGCCTGTAACAAAGAATCCTCATTAAAAGAATTATTAGTAACATTTTCCAAAGTATGGCGCATTAAATCGTCGAAATCTTGAAGCTCATTTTCCAAGATGGAGAACATCTGAGGGTAAACAGAAACAATAACAAGTTTGTCAAATGACAACCTTCAAATACTTATCTGTAATACAGGTAATGCGACGTTGCCAATTTGTTACCAGTATAAGATTTACTTATACTACATGAAATATATACAATCCGGAAAAAATATTAATCTCGCATATACGTTGGCGTTTTCCAGTTATTAAGTTAGTGCCTAGTTGGATTTCCTGGTGAATGTAAAAGGAAGAAACACAATTAAACTTGGCTAACATTGCTATACAAGTTGAACGCAGCCCAATTTTTGTCCAACGTGAAACTATACTTGCATTCTCCGAGGTATCTCGTTCACCAGGTAATTCAACTTCAACAAAAAAATAAGGAAACACAATTTAACCTAACTTGGAATAGTGCTCCAAGAACGCAGCCCAATTTTTAAGGAATATTTGTTTTCAGTATATTATTTGAGAATCTCTTTTCATTTCTATTCTTTCAATATTATCAGCGACGTGAATAGAAGTGTCACTTTGTTTTCTTGGATCATATAACTTCCCAGATGATAATCACGATTATGATTATTATTTCATCTGTATCATTCCAGCCAGGCGCTAGCTTCCGAAGCTCCGACCCATACGGAAGGGAGTGCTGGTTTCATAAACCAATGACCACTCCTCACATTCGTGAAGTGAGAGATCACTAGGTCCTGAGCAGACGTAACGATCCGAGGATGACTCATTATCATCACTATTATCATTTAGTATTCATCATTTACCATAATAATTATAATCTATAAAATCTACAAAACTAAAGAGAGAAATAGAGATTTTCAGCTGTATTGATTCTGTGACAAAAATAGTATCAGAAAGCTAACTGCCATCACACGAAAGACGACCCGTAGTTATATCCTGTTATCTTTTTCACTCCCAACTATCATTGATTAATTTGTTATAAATTTTAGAGAGCAAAAAAACGTTTTTTTTGTTTTTCGCTTGTAACATGAAAACTAATGAAGCAATGGCATGGATGCGTGGACCGATTTCTATTTTGCAAATAGATATTGCAAGAATAGGTATACTACAAAATGTCTATTCTCATTTTGCGTCAAAATACTGCGAAATAGTGGGGAAGGGGCAGCAGACGCTGTAGTGGGGTAGGGCAGCAGACGCTGGTTAGCATATATATATAGTAATACAAGCGCGCTGCCCGCAAGTTATGAATCTGCTGCTCTATCCCCACTGCTCAGCCCCTTGCACGCGCTTTCCGTTTTCGGTCATGTTTGCAAGTATTTCTCTCCTATTTCGCAGCAGTCTAACGCAAAATGAGAATATATGTTTTGAAAAACTTAAATCTAACCACCTATGACGCATCCAGGCCCGCTCCAATAAATTGCAATTATGCAAAAACTAATGATAAAACTACGGATCGGCCTCCGTATGGTGGCACAGTCGGTTTCCTGGTACTATTTTTGTCACGAAGAAATGTCTAATGATTGGCCTATAGGAGAAATCTACGAAGCTCTGGAAGGGACACCCAAAATAAAATTTTCACTATTTCTAAAATTTCGACTTATAACTCGGAATTTTATACCAAAATTCCGACTTATAACTCGGAATTTTGAACTTCCGAGTTATAACGTTATAACGTTATATATAATTCATAAAAGTATCAGAAGAGCAAATCCGAATTAATATAATGAAATACATGAAAATGAATTGAAAATACATAAGGAGTACATAGAAATGTGTCTGCGCCAAGTTTTCGATTATTGTGGTAATTGAATCATGTTTTGAAGCATCGGCTTGGCCACATATTTGCCACATCTACCAACAAATGGAATAATTAGCGAAAAACGTACATTGTCTTATTGGGAAACTGTTGAATTTATATCCGAAGAATATGAGAAATCCTTGAAAGGAGGAATATCTTCCAAATCTTCGTAAAATCCTCCAACCAACGAATGTCTGTGTTCAATAGTATTTTCAAGACCGATCTATCGATTATCTTTTTGAAATTTGTATTGGATTAATTATCAAATGGTCCCGCTGGTATTTTTGCTTGTAAATATAGTGAACTTAAGACGAATCGTCGAATTATTCTGAGTGACAGAACACGATGACTTGATAGTAGTTGAAGAAGATTTATCTCAAAGTTGGACATGACAACATAGAGAACATTACATGAACTGAACGTATTTAAAAAAAAACGAGTGTGCTTTAGACCACACGACTGAAATAAAACTTCTTTAGCTCCATCTATATGTATGTATATATATATATATATATATATATATTTATGTATATATTTGTATATATGTATAATATATACATGTATATACATATACATATATTAATTTTCTAATAACCTATTATTTCATCATTTTAGTTTGGTGAATTTAGTAAATTATTATTAGAGTTATGAATGATCATAAAAATAAAATAAAAATTAATTTACCTAACTCCAATAATTTGTCTCGGTTTTTGTACATGATCTGTAGTGGGATTTTCATCATCAACTTCCATTTGATTATTGTCATTTTCAATCACAATGTCACCAATTATTTGTAATGGTGAACCTCTACAATTAATAAGTATTTTATTATTTACGTATAAGTTAAATTTTAAGTTATCCCATTATATTATTAAAATTTGCTGAAGTAAATTGTGGAAACGCGAGGCCGAAATACGGAAGAGTAACAAGGAGAAAGAGAGAGAGAGAGAGACAAGAAAAGGACAGAGAATAAAACGCGCCCCAATGTCGAGAGTAGAATGCCGCGTATTAGTAGAGGGAGAAAATAGACAAGGAACCAGAGCCGGATTAGGAGGGGGGCAAACGGGGCTGCAGCCCCGGGGCCTCCACAAGAGAGGGGCCTCCACAATATAAATTTTCAGGTGAAATTTCCTAACAAATACCGAAGGATATGCAAAATTATATATAAAAAATCTGACAACGAAAGAGCAGTTCTCCCACTTTTTCCTCTCACTTTTCGTTCTAAACATTCAAAGACATGTTTCGTATTCTTGTCAAAATCCATGGTTAATATTAATCATCGATCTGATGAATCATGTGTATATGCGAGAAACAATCACCAAGTAAAACATCATACTATTATACAAAATATTATATCGTATCGAAATTAGCTGTAAAAACAAGAACATTTGAATTTAAAAAAATATATACATTTTTTTTATTAAATGATGGATTTTCTGTCGATGTATTCTTCGAATGACACAAGCGATCTAGATACACAATGAAATTCAATAATCATTAGCAAAAGAAAATAATATTTCAATTTATGATGATTGCATCAAATTATTTATAAGAGCCCTGTGCGCATTCCATAATAGAACAAAAGTTCAAATTCTGTTGACAATTTTTCTGCCGATTCTACAAACACTTTAACAAGTGTCCGCTGAGTGGCGCGCTTGTAACAGAGAAATCCCCGAAATCTGAAAGTGTGAGTCTAAGAGAAGGATGACATTCCGCAACAAATGTAAATCCTTCTGAAAAAGGACTATCGAAAAGACCAATCTAAGATGTTCTACTATCGAATTCTTGAAAACCATAATTTCAGAGCTACATTCTCAAACATTGAAATTACAGTGATTATTATTTGACATTGCTTGAAACCAATGGAAACGTTCAATTCAAATAATTCATATACGTTTTGGCCAATCAATAGTGGGAATATTCTACCTAGAAAATTGTCGCGGGAATAATTTGAGGTATTTTGTTTTTATTGTCTGACAACCTATATTTTTAATTTGACGTCTGTCATCAATTCGCATGAAAAGTGTGAAATGAATCAAAACCGGTTCAGTACATTATATAATTTTGCAAGGAAATGTGTTTATGATCGTAACATCAAAAAATAATCTAAAGAGTACCACACGAGAGTTCGATATAGTAGACAATAATTATCTCGATTTCTTTTCTCAAACTTGTTGGCAATAGCCACTCGAGCCAGTTGGTCTCTCTTGTCTATTGCCTGGCAACAAGTTTTCGAAAATCTGTCGAATTATTTTCACTCTCTTGTGATATTACAACTGAGAATGTGATGATGTCAAATTGCACTGGAAAGCGCTCATTTTCCAAAATGAAAAAAATAGGCGAATTACGATGAGACAAAGCCGCCTACCAAAGTTATCGCTTCTTAGCATTGAGAATGATTTTCTCCGGATGCTGGATTTGACCGAAATCATCAATGATTTTTCGTCGAAAAAAGCTCGCAAGAATCCATTTGTTTACGCTTCAATTTAATTTATTTCTTGTATTTTATTATACCTACATATGCTCGTGTCGAAATAATTTGATTTGTTCCGCAATAAATAAAAAAAAATTGTTCGAAAAATAATTAGGGGCCTCCACTCCTTTGTTGCCCCAGGGCATCCACACCTTTTAATCCGGCCCTGCAAGGACTGCTGCATATGACGCTACGACGCCAGCAACTAGTATGAGATAGAGCTCGTCCAGTATTGAAACGACCGTTTCGTAGGTAGAGAGGGGGAAAACACGAGTGGACACGATTTGATGTGGCTGCTTATGCTACGGCGAATCTTCACCAGTGGCTCGTCATGCAGCCTTTGGAATGTTAGGTTTGTTTGATTAATAAATAGGGAGTGCAGTTATTTATTCAACTTTGACAAAAAATTCATAATCTCCGACCCCGAAAACCCCCGCATACCAATTTTGAATGAAAATCGGACCATAATCACAAAACTCGTCCGCCAAAAACTACGTCTTGTGTTTCGCCTATACCAAATAATTTGGTACGCCTATGGAATTTCTAGTAATAGCCACAGTTAGACAATGGCTCGAGCATCTTTGAGAAAAATTGGTTGTTAGGTAGGGGAAGGCTAAAGTGGTCGTTTTAATACTGGACGAGCTATACGCACTCACCTTTGTCGAGAGCGTTCTCCTCGCCCGATCACACTTTTCATAAATTCGTAACGCTCTCGTCACGCATTCACCATCTTACTCCCCAAGTCAAGCGTGCGTAAAGAAGTTTTACTTCAAAAAAATCATATATGAAATTTCGTTTGCATCAAATTTGAGAAGGGCAAAACCCCCAGTATATTTTTAAACAGTTAGATAGACATCACATGAACAAAAATCATATTTCAGTCAGGTCAAAACACAATATATTGCATTATAGAAATGGCTAACGTTCTTGTCTTTGCATATACAATGAAATTAACTTAGCAGTTGTCTATCATTCGATGACTATCTGGTTCATGTCATTCAGAATAATCATCAACGATATTTGAATTAAATGTCAACGGGGAAACCCAAACAAAATACAATAGAACCCAAATCATGAATATCGGACGGCAGTTTGCACCTTCACCAAAGTAAAAAAAAACATTTCCTCCTACGTAAATTGCCAGAACTCTTTGTCTTCATCTGGATTCATGGCGATGTGTTTCCTAGAGTGCCAAGATCCTCTGGCATTTATGAGCCAGACATCGTAACCACTATCCGGCAAAAAGTAACCCAAAGCTTTATTCGGTCCGAGCATTAAGTAAGTTTCGGCGGATCCAAGCAGCCCATGATTGATGAGTACTGCCTTGTTATTCGGTTGTTTGTTTTCCTGGTATCGTCCGTGTGGAATTCGATAAAGAGTCAAAAGGTAACCATCTTCAGTTTGGATTTCGTGTATTTCCACTGGATATCCACGCTGTAGGATATGCTCAGTCTGAAATCGTGGTGAATCATAATTAAGGAGAGTTATGCGAATTATTATATACAGGGTGAGTCAGAATAAGACCGACAAACTCCGACCACAGATTCCTCACCTCATTTCTAAGTGAAAAATTTCTATCAAGGTATGTCCTAAAATGCATCCCCTCTGAGATACAGGGTGTCGAAAGTACGAAAAAAATTAAGATTTAATTTGTTTTCTCCAAAATTCCTGAAGGAAAAATTTGAAACTTTGTACACTAATCAAGGTTTATAAACGTGCCAATTTGAAGTTATGATTTTTTATTTTCGTAAACCAGTGGCGTAGTTACGATGGTATGTGGTCATAAGTTCCTTCATATTTTCTTGGGACAAGTGAATGGACAAATGAGCGTTTGACATCAGTTCGGCTCATGATACTCAACCTAAAAGTCAAACATTCCATGTGCCTAGAAGTGAAGGTTTCTGAGATAATTGACAAAAACTGAACATATGTCCTGAGTAGAGACATAATTTCCAATGTGCAATAATCGCATAATGCTAATTTCTTACAACATATCGGAATATGTGTCAACCTCCTGAACATTTTATAATGTTGGGAGAATCGGAAACATAGTACGGGTGAGTCAGAATGAGAGCGATAACTCAATTTTTCCATTCATCATATTATTTGATCGAATCGATGTCGTGGATTCGCTGATATGTTATCACACTTTCTTGCATATGATTGTTTTGACAGATCAACTGACAAACAAACCCAACCTCAAATTCATAATACTCCACTTAGATAAGAGTTAAGGTCTGAAATAATTTTTGCGAAAAACTGAAAATAAGTACTTTTAATTGGTTGAAGTTTATGTTGGAGTATCATTATCAAAGCCATTTCTGATTGAATTATCTAGGGAAATATTATCCAATCAACATGTTTCTGCTGAAGAAATACAATTATTGTATATTAATATCTACTTAAATGATAGAAACGGTTTAGTGGGTACACTACATAGAAACAAACAAGGCATTGAAGCAAATGTTCAAATGGACCACCATTTTGTTCAATACACAATCGGCATCTCCGTATTATCGACTGTCGCACGCTTTGGAATATTTCTAGTGTATCCTGCTACATGCTGCTAAAATTCTTGCTGTTAAATCTTCCATAGATTCTACAGGTGTTTCATACACTAGGGATTCAAGGTATCCCCACAAAAAAAGTCCAGTAAAGTTAAATCCGGAGAACGGCTATACCAAAGTATGGGACCTCGTCTATCTAGCCACCGATCATGGAATGTTTGATCAAGAAATTGACGAACGATTCGTTGGAAATGGGCCGGTGCTCCGTCATATTGATACCACATTCCTTGATGAACCAATAGAGGTACGACTTCAAGTAGCCTAGGTTATACATGCTCAAGAAACACTTGGTAGTTCTGTCCATTCAAACGAGGAGGAAGAAGATATGGTCCAACGATACGATTTTCGATCATTCCTACCCAAATATTCACTGAAAACTTTTGTTGGTAGCCTTTTCGAAACATTCCATACGGATTTTGATCATCCCATAAGTGGTTCTTCCTACTATTGAAATATCCATCTCTTGTGAAACATGCCTCATCCGTGAATAGAACATATCTAGGAAAGTCGTTTGTTCCTTCATACATCCTCAAAAACCATTTACAAAAAAATTTACGAGGGCCATAATCATCAGCATCTAGGGCCATCACGTTCTGTAGGCGAAATAGATACAATAGTTTGTGACACTTGTAACCTATACGAAATAGCCCGAGTGCTGGTAGAAGGATCTGCTGCTAATCGTTCAAGAATTTGTTCTTCCGTAACATTATCTCGCCTTGTTCTATTCGCATCACAATTGTGTTTACTGAATTCAAAGGACCCCGTTTCCTTCAATCGTCGATGCACAGCTATAAAAGTTGTGAAATGTGGATGATATCGGTTCGCCACCAATCCTAAGATCCACTGGATAAGATAATATTTGATTTTAGAGTTAAATCTTGTTGGATGTGTATACTCCCACAGGAGTTCCATATAAAATGATAATGAGAA
This sequence comes from Gonioctena quinquepunctata, assembly GCA_018342105.1. Taxonomy (NCBI): domain Eukaryota; kingdom Metazoa; phylum Arthropoda; class Insecta; order Coleoptera; family Chrysomelidae; genus Gonioctena; species Gonioctena quinquepunctata. The sequence continues at coordinate 30,488 of JAFIRS010004008.1, read as the reverse complement.
TTCTCATTCATTCACTAGGTACAGTCACTGGATGTGAGGTGATACATTTTTATTTCATTTGTTCTGTTTGAACGCCATACGGAAGTATCTTTCTACAAGTGGTTGTCTGCTGACACATGTATATAGTATTTTCTTTGCTTTTAAAGTGGTTTCAACTACTGAAACGTTGTATTTCCTTTCAACTAAGAGATTCCACCATTGCGTTGGTTCAAACTCGTCGATAGATGGCGACCATGTGGAAGATCGCCGATTGCAGAAATGTCAAAAGGGACTTCGTGCGACTGCGCTCGAGGGTTCGTTTCGGGTTGAGATGCCGATAGATTGACCATTGTCAAGAGTTTTGATAATCTTGGGTTTTGCCTCGGGAATACATCGAGGATGTTTTTGATATTTCCACAATTGTGATCGTCCCTCCGTGTGGGGTAAGTTTTAGGAAATTTATTCATTTGAAAGAGACTCAACTTTCTTTCTTTGTTTGAATAGGGTTTTTGGATGGAGTCCATTTTCGTTTTTTCATGGACTAGGTCACGAACAGCCTCGTGATTCGAAATGTTGGAATGGACGTTGTAGTTTACAAGTTCTGCATTGTAGTTTTGAGAAGTAGCTCACTGGAAATAAATTAAACGAGACGATCAAAACTACAAAACTAAGATTCAACAAGAATCAACTTAACAAATTCAAAAATGCTCCCAATTAATCGTGGCGCACACTAAAAAGCATTTAAAAACCAAACTCAGATATTGATAATATCAGGAATATTAAGGCAGAAAATGGTAACATAATATCAAACAACCAAGAAATATCAGAATATTTTCTTGATCTCTGCACAAAAATTGGACACAAATTAGCTACCTCTATTAAAAAATAAACATTCAAATAAATTTGAAGAATCAAGTGTCAAACTCCTTCTACTTAGAGGAAACCAACCAAAGGGAAGTACGAGAAACAATACTAAAATTAAAAACCGGTAAAACACCAGGAATAGACGGTATCAAATCAGAAATCTTAATCGAATATGTTGGAATTTTGATAGCCCCAATTACACACATAATGAATAAATCAATTAACTCGGGTACCTTTCCAGATAATTTCAAATACTCTATCATGAAGCCAATAAAGGCGATAAAATGCAATTCATAAACTAGCGACCTATATCTCTAATCAGTCATGCAGCAAAAATATTTGAAAAACTGCTTAAAACCAGGATAGACAAATACTTGGAGAAATACAAAATAATTTCAGACAAACAGTATGGATTCCGCGAAGGCAAATCAACTCAAGATGCAATGATCAGTCTAACCAGTAAACTATATGAGGCAATTGACAAAGGTGCTGCAACCTCATGCATTTTCATTGATTTAGCCAAAATGTTCGATACGGTTTCGCACGAAAAACTCCTGAAATATTGGATTTAGGGGTACATCATCACCAGCTATCTAACTAACAGAAAACAATGTGTTCAGATCGAAGACTCATACAGCTCAAGTGAAACCATAGAATACGGGGTCCCACAAGGTACTGTCCTTGGAGCTCTATTATTCAACATGTACGACTTTTACAAATCCAATGTTAATGGAAGTGACTTTCGCGGACGACACGGCTGTATTGTATCGCGATAGAAACTGGTCGGATCTAAAGAGGAAAGTAGAACAAGACTTTATAAATATAATCCATTGATTTGTTGAAAATATAAACAGGATGTTCATAAAATCAGATGTGAAATCATCTATCAATATTCAATTGAGAATGTTTCCCTTTTCAATAATCCATCGGTTTGAAAGCAGACTTCTAACAATAAACCTGATAAAAACTTTTTTTGTCCCATTCACAAACTACAATAGTAAATTACCAGACTACATATTAAATATTTAGGCCTCATCATATATAAAAATCTCAGATGGAACAAACACGCCGAATATGTCGCGAGAAAAATACGAACTTTACAGACCAACTTCAAGTTCTTTAAAAGAATATTCTGCCTGACCCAACTAAACACGTTGTACTTCAGTTTAGTCCAAACACACATTAATTATGCACTACCGGAATATCAAGTAACCACCTTAACATCATAGAAGTTACGCAAAAGTGAATACTAAAAGTAATGTACAATAAGAAATAAACATATTATTCTGAGAATTTTTTTGAAGAGTCGCAGGTCTTGACCTTCCGCCAATTATATTTCTGATCTTCTCGGAGACACCTCTGATATACGAAAGTCCAAGGAGACCGCCTACATCAACGCCAATTACGCCTTTAGTCAACCAAGAGTTGAGATCAAGAACGTATGGAAACCACTAATTGCTCGTTCTGGCGGACTGCAGAGGCGCGAAACTTCACGCACCACCACACCGCGCGAAATCACATGCATCACTGCACATGGCGGAATTACACGCACCACTGGATCGACAGTCATATAAATTGGTAAGAAGCACCTAAGCTTGTCAGTATTCACCTGAAGACGTTTGCAGATACAAGCAATCGAAACGTCGTGAAAAAACTTTCAAATTCGTTAAGATGATAGACTTCCGAAACGAAAGAGCATTCAAGTTACCACATCATCTACAACCTTCAAACAAATATACAGGTTAACGATAAGTGCCATGTGAAGTGGAATGAATAGAAAAATCGAATTAAACGGTTTTCTTCACATAAAGGATTCAATATAAAATTGAACCAGAAAATGGTAGATCTCAGGTGAAAAACAACTACTTTCCTGGCAAATACCACGCAGAACGTTGAATGATATTCACCTGAAAATCCATGCATACTTCCATATAATATCAATGGACATTGAATGCAAATGTTTCTTTCTGATAAGCTCGATTATGTTCAATTTATGTCGTGTTCACCTAACAATCCGCATACCGGTTTCAGGCTTCTTGGCCCTCATCAGTACGGAGTAGTCAACCAGCCAAAGGTCCAAAGAACTCTGGCTGAAGTGAGACACAACGTAAACAAACCATCATCGATCTTGTAACACCTATAGGTACGCCGGAAAAGATAAACTTTAACTGGCGGTACCTAGTGACAGAAAGAAACACTCCGAAAATCTCCCACCTCGATAGGTTTCTAAATGAAAGATTCCTTCTCAGTAGGAGTGGCAAGCCCGTCTGGCATATAGTGAACGATAAGTGCCATGTGAAGTGGAATAAATAGAAAAATCGAATTAAACGGTTTTCTTCACATAAAGGATTCAATATAAAATTGAACCAGAAAATGGTAGATCTCAGGTGAAAAACAACTACTGATGAGGGCCAAGAAGCCTGAAACCGGTATGCGGATTGTTAGGTGAACACGACATAAATTGAACATAATCGAGCTTATCAGAAAGAAACATTTGCATTCAATGCCCATTGATATTATATGGAAGTATGCATGGATTTTCAGGTGAATATCATTCAACGTTCTGCGTGGTATTTGCCAGGAAAGTAGTTGTTTTTTACCTGAGATCTACCATTTTCTGGTTCAATTTTATATTGAATCCTTTATGTGAAGAAAACCGTTTAATTCGATTTTTCTATTCATTCCACTTCACATGGCACTTATCGTTCACTATATGCTAGACGGGCTTGCCACTCTACTAGAAGGAATCTTTCATTTAGAAACCTATCGAGGTGGAGATTTTCGGATGTTCTTTTGTCACTAGGTACCGCCAGTTAAAGTTTATCTTTTCCGGCGTACCTATAGGTGTTACAAGATCGATGATGGTTTGTTTACGTTGTGTCTCACTTCAGCCAGAGTTCTTTGGACCTTGGCTGGTTGACTACTCCGTACTGATGAGGGCCAAGAAGCCTGAAACCGGTATGCGGATTGTTAGGTGAACACGACATAAATTGAACATAATCGAGCTTATCAGAAAGAAACATTTGCATTCAATGTCCATTGATATTATATGGAAGTATGCATGGATTTTCAGGTGAATATCATTCAACGTTCTGCGTGGTATTTGCCAGGAAAGTAGTTGTTTTCACCGAGATCTACCATTTTCCGGTTCAATTTTATATTGAATCCTTTATGTGAAGAAACCGTTTAATTCGATTTTTCTATTCATTCCACTTCACATGGCACTTATCGTTCACTATATGCTAGACGGCTTGCCACTTCTACTGAGAAGGAATCTTTATTTAGAAACCTATCGAGGTGGGAGATTTTCGGAGTGTTTCTTTCTGTCACTAGGTACCGCCAGTTAAAGTTTATCTTTTCCGGCGTACCTATAGGTGTTACAAGATCGATGATGGTTTGTTTACGTTGTGTCTCACTTCAGCCAGAGTTCTTTGGACCTTTGGCTGGTTGACTACTCCGTACTGAAGAGGGCCAAGAAGCCTGAAACCGGTATGCGGATTGTTAGGTGAACACGACATAAATTGAACATAATCGAGCTTATCAGAAAGAAACATTTGCATTCAATGTCCATTGATATTATATGGAAGTATGCATGGATTTTTAGGTGAATATCATTCAACGTTCTGCGTGGTATTTGCCAGGAAAGTAGTTGTTTTTCACCTGAGATCTACCATTTTCTGGTTCAATTTTATATTGAATCCTTTATGTGAAGAAAACCGTTTAATTCGATTTTTCTAAATATACAGGTTGTTATTTTCAAGTTTCCATCGTGATTTTCCAACTACGGTCACAAGATTCAATCGTATTACTTCTGGAAGAGCATAAATATTGAACATGTGAACATTGAAAACAAGTCATTTAAGTGAAATAGTATATGGAACGAAACCCTCGATAAGCGAGGAAAACTTTTATTCGGTCATTTGTTCTTTATACTCACAATATTGAATTCCTTGAATACTTCTTCTACAGTGAAGACATTCTTGGGTATGATGAGTAGGGAAAAAATCATCCAAATAAGCATTTTCTCAACACATCTGCAAAATACAATACATAGTGAATCACATCAAAAGTACACAAAGAACATGAAATTGAAAAAAAATTAATTATGCCCGTAACAGATTAAATTGCAGAGATATGCTCCAACACAATAAAAATTGCATATGTTCAGTGGAGTTGTACTGAATGATATAAATGTTATATACTCGTTTCGGACGTCCATCGTCGTAATGGATTTGAAGTTCTGTATCTGCAATCGTATTCAGGTGAATACTGGCAAGTTCAGGTACTACTCACTGATTTATATGTCTGTCGGTGCACTGGTGCGTGTAGTTCCGCCATGTGCAGTGATGGTTGTGATTTCACGCAGTGTGGTGGTGCGTGAAATTTCACGCCTCTGCTGTCCGCCATGTTTGGCTGTCTAAACGCATCATTCGCTTCGATGTAGACGTCCTCCTTGAGATTCCGTTTGAACTAATGCTCCTATCTTTGTAGTACGGTAGCATTGTACCATATAATTTGATGATGCTCAATCCAGGCGAGGTCAGCAATTCCCGATTTTGACGTCTTCCCGCGTTGAGTCCATTTATTGTGTTCAGTCAATCTAACAGATAACGACCTCTTTGTCTCTCCGATATAGGAATCTCCGCATTCACAATGCAGTTCTTGCTGATTCAGGTTTTGTTGTCAGCACTGGTCTTGGTGAGAAAACTCCGTATAGTAGTACCAGATTGGAAGCAGCTCTTGATGTTATACTCATTTCCGATCCTCCTGATCTTCTCGGAAATACCTCTGATGTACGGAAGGTAGATTACTGTCTTCGTTCTCTCAAGCTGTTTCGATACTTCTTCCAGAAGTTTATCGGGGTATCCATTGCGGTGTAGGTCATCTCTGATGTGGTTTATTCCAGCATCTAGTGACTCCTTTTTATTGCATATGTTCTATGGGACTATGCAATGCGTTCTACATAGAAAGGAGCATTGCTTCAAACGGAAGTTCAAGGAGGCCGCCATCGAAGCGAATGACCCTTTTAGTCAGCCGAGCATTGAGATCAGGAACGTTTGGAAACCGCTCATCGCTCTTTCTGGCAGACTGCAGAGACGCCAAATACAGAATTACATGCACCATTGCACCGACAGACATATAAAATAGTAAGTAATACCTAAGCTTGTCAGATTCATGAAGACAATTGCAGATACAAGCATTCGAAACGTCGAAAAAAAATCCATTAAGACGATGGACGTCCGAAACGAGAGTTATCGAGTTACCACATCGTCTACAACCTTCAAACAAATGTTACGGAAGTGTTTCATGTTGTCTCCAACATAATTATTTGCATCATTAGATGAATAAATCGTAAACAGTTATAACTAAAATACACACGAATGAAAATCCAATCAACCATAATTGATAGAATGCGAAAAAATGCACTCAAGTTAATTATAGTAACATTGGTGAAACAGCGTGCGTCGAGCTGGCCAAGGTTAATTGATCTTGACGATCTAAAAATGTTATTGAGTTTTGCTTCCTTCCGATGAAATGAACAAGGCTTTCCGCCAACTTCCAATTCAAAATGATCAATTGGAAATTGATATTACTTCTCATCAATCTCAATGTACTAACATAATAAAAATAGATGGGGCTGAATTGAGCTGTTATACCCAAACAGCTGAAGTTCATATAATATTAACTATTGACAAGCTCGCATAACACTAAGATACATGAAAATAAGATAAGATTTATTGCAGTAATACGTAATGTTAAGATTAAAGTTATATATAAAACTAGCGGATCCGACAGACTTTGTCCTGTCCAAATTTCTATGTTCCCTAAAATGATTTTCCCAAAAATTTTCCCGTTATCCCGTTATCCCATTTTCCTGTTACCCCTTTTTGTCTTTACTCCGTCATCCCGTTATCCCCTTATCCGGTGATCCCGTTTTTTCGTTATCTCGTTATTCCTGTTATCCGGTTGCCCCGTTATCCCGTTTTCCTGTTATCCCATTTTTTCTTTATACCGTTATCCCGTTTTCCCCTTATCCTGTCATCCCGTTTTCCGGTTTTCCCGTTTTCCCGTTTTCCCGTTTTTTCGTTATCCCGTTATTCCCGTTATCCCGTTTTCCTTTTATCCCGTTTCTTATTCATCCCGTTATTCCATTTTCTCGTTATTCCCTTATCCTGTTATCCCGTTTTCCCGTTTTTTCGTTATCCAGTTATTCCCCATGACAAAATTTTAAAAAATCTTGCCAAAAAAATAAGGGTTGATCGTAGAAGGGTGAAAATTCAGGGTTGTATGTATTTTTGAATGCTGTATCATAAAAAAATAAAAACAAAAAATTTTGTCTAAAAAATAAAAAAAGGGGTGGACCACCCTTAACATTTAGGGGGATGATTTGTGAATTTTTACCATCCAGGGCGCCACCCAAACGCATACAAAAAAATTCATTCAAATCGGTCCAGTCGTTTAGGAGGAGTGCAGTGACAACACACGTACAGCAGAATTATATATATATATATATATTTATATAAATGCACAAATCAATACACATTAAAATAGTTATAATATATAATAAAGTTTTTAATCTATTAAGGAATGAGCTTTGGGGTTGTCCAAGAAGTATACATTCAAAACATAATATACTTTTTGGAGCAGGAGTTTTTTCACTTCTTTTCGAAATGTATTTTCTCCTTTCAATTTTCTGATAGTAAGTGGGAGGTGGTTAAAATAGCTTCTTTCCATAAATTTTCAATTTGTGTTGTTGAGGGGATAGAGAATCTGATGTTATGAATAAGACAGGTTGCATAGACTGACTTAGACATAATGTTCTCGAAGTGTTTTTGTTGAAGAGAGCAATTGTGTTGTTATCTAATGTTATTATGATTATTATAAATGTCATGTTCGTATGTTATTTCACTTGTCAGTGGGCACGGTGAACCCATCATAATAGTGAATTTATCAGCCGAATTAGTTGTGTTGAAATGTCTGACTCTGACGAGGAAGTGAAGTATAGAATCCCCCTGTTCGAAGGAACTAAAGGTAGATTTAGGTATTTTTTTGCAATAGTAATAGCAATAGCAACGTTAAGAGTTGAAACTGTTGGGTCAAATGGTTTCATTTAGTCAACTATTTTAATTTAAGCAATAACGATAACTTTAAGAACGCGACCTTGAATATTCCAACTTTCAGAATCTTACGGCTATCACTAAAATATACAGATACGAATACATGTTTCATAGTTCTATGTCAATTTTTTAATCACAATTAAACTGCTGAGACATACTTGCAATGCCGTCGATGCTTCCGTTCATCTCCATGATCGCAATTAACAAAACATATTTCTGATTCAAAATAGCCAAATGAGTTATATTTACTAGAATACAGAACTGGGCGAACTGTCACTTGTCATACGTATCCTGTCATTTTCAAAGTTATTGCAAAATTTGAATTCGTTGCATGAAATAGGTTCAGTACATAATTATTCTTACGCTTATTGCTATTCTCACGCTTATTGCTATTCTTACTCCTATTGCTATTGCCAAAAAAAGTTCCGTATGGAAACGTTGTTGAATAGAATATAATTCTTTCTCGAATACATACATGTTTAAATACAGTTAAAATATACTATTTTATATGGAATGATTTTCATGTAGGCTAAAGCTCATGTGAGCTATTGAGATGTAGTTCATTTTGAGTTGTTTTTCTACGTACATATAAGCAATTACACAATATGTATAGTTAGTAATCGCTGTTATCGTATTATAAGGTAATTGAGAAAATATTTTGGTTAGGTCAAGACAAGTAAATAATAACAAAAACTAGAAAAAATAGAGGAAAAAAAAATATATAAAAAATTGTGGGCAATTCCCAATATAAAAGGTTGCATATATAAAATTTTGATGAAATAATGACTAATGTTGTAATTGAAAGACAGAAAAAAAAATGTTCATCATAATAAAAACGATTTATATGTGGTCATTGAAGAATTCTCTGATATCGTAATAAATGTGGGTTTGACCTTATTTTTTAAAATATTCAGATGAATGATTCCTGTTATTGAGGACGGTAGGTGATTGAATGTTTTTATTGCCATATATAAGGGACCTTTTCTGTTCCCTGTATAATTGAATTTTGTTGGAATATACTTGTTGTTTTTGTTGTGAGTGTCATAGTTGTAGATATCCGTGAATTGTTCTGGTTCATGTTTTTTTTTTGAAGGTACTAAGGAAAGGCGATATAGATACAAATTTGTAATTGTAATTTGTAAGAGTCTTTCAAAAAGACTCCTACAGGATTCAGTTCATTTTATCCCGCAAATGGCTCAAGAGCTCTTTTTTGTATTATGAATGTGCTGTTGATATCTACTGAGTGTCCAATCTAACCAAATTGACTAAGCTGTAGAAATGCGTAATATACTGTAATTGCTGTTTCTTACCAATGTTTTTTCTTATGGTAGATATTGCGAATGTAGCACTGCAAAGTTTTTTGTTTAGGTTATGAATATGTTCGTTCCAATCTAACTATTCGTCAATGTGAATTCCAAGAAATTTTACATTTGTTGTCCCTTGTATTTCCCCATAAGGTGTTTCGATATTGATTTGGTTTGTATCATGATTTGGATGGAAGGTTATACTATGTGTTTCAACTGTATTAACACATAACTCATTTGAGGACAACCAGTGCATTATTTCTGTAAGTTGTTGGGATGACGACACCGACAAATCTTCAAAGTTATCGCTCGAGTCTATTACACTCGTGTCGTCAGCAAATAATCAGAATTCCACAGACGGAAAATTAGCAACTAAGTCATTCATGTATATCAAGAATGATATCGGACCCAGAATCGATGACACCATATTGAAGTTTTCCGTTATTAGAGTGATATTGTTTCATTTGTGAATTACAATTATGTGTTATTCGGATAATGATTTCGCGAGCTGATAGATATGATTCGAACCAATCATTCGCAATCCCTCGTATGCCATAGAATTCCAATTTATGTAGTAAAATAGAGTGATCGACACAATCAAACGCTTTAGATAGATCGCAAAACGTAACTAGTGGAATTTGTCTATTTTCAATGTTGATGTTAAGTTTGTTTATGAGATCGTATGTAGCATCCGAAGTGTTCATATTTTTTCTGAACCCATATTGAGAATTCGCGAGAATGTCGTGTTTATCTAGGAAGCTAATTGTTTGTTCTTTTACAACACTTTCAAGAATTTTTGAAGGAGATGGCATCACTGATATGGGACGGTAATTTGTTGGTTGTTCTTTATCATATTTTTTGAACAATGGCTTGATTACCGTTTTTTTTAAATGTCTGGGAACACACTAGACTTTATAGATGAGTTAACGAGGTATGTTAATGGTCTTTTGAGGATGTCAGCATTTTTAAATAATTGTGATTGGTATGTTGTCATGGCCGGTAACTTTTTATTCTTAGTTGTTTTAGGTTATTTCTATGTCGGATTCAGTTATTGGTTAAAGAAGAAAGAATTTGGATGGAAAATTTAACATTTTTAGGTAATCGTCGTGGGATTTGGTGTTGTTTGTTATATCCATTGTGTTAACAACATTAAGGAAAGTATCAAGAAATGAATTTGCGACGTCTTCTGGGTCATCTGTAATTTCAGTTTTATGTTATCTGGTATATTGAATAATTTTTGTTTATTTATATTTGCATTGATTATTTCCCAGGTGGTTTTTATTTCACATTCAGACTCATTGACGATTTCATTGATCTGTTGTTGTTTAGCCTGGTAAATCAAATTTTTGAGTAGGTAACAGTACTTTTCAACATATTTCAGAAAAGTTATATCATTCGTAAATCTCTTCAGGTGAAGGAGGGAACGCTTATTTTCACAAGATGTTCTGATTCCGTTAGTTAGCCACCCGCGATTGTTCGGTTTGAGTCTACATTGGATTTTTCTAACGGGGAAAGCTGATTCGAAGCAACAGAGGAGAGTTTCATAAAATTGTTCGAAAGCTGTGTTGGTTTCTGTAAGATCAAAAAGTTCGAGGTATTCAATAACTCTCTGAATTTGTTTTCGTTTGTGGGATTGAATATTATTTTATGTATACTTGCTTCTTGAACTGTTGATGGGGCGTTATTTTTTAGCGATATATTCTGACCGTTATGATCTGCCAGTCCATAGAAGTCATTTTGAATGTCTACAATTTCATCTTCATCGATATTCGTTATTATGTTATCTATGATCGTCTCTGAATTACATGTTATCCTAGTGGCAGTGGTTATAGTTATGTGGAGGTTGAATATTCCTAGTAGGGAGATAAATTCTTTCTTGTTATCGTTTTTAAGATCTATTTTGAAATCTCCGCTAATTATAATCTTTTGATTGAGATACTGATTGTTCAATTCGGTGATTAGGTCATATAGGTTATCAAAAAAAACATTCAACTTACCAGTTGGCGCTCTATATATATACAAAGTATGATCATTTTATTAATTTTATCCATCGCAGCTGTGAATTCAATGTTAAAAAATTATAACACCTCCGTGTGAGTACATGGATCTAGAGAAATAAGATACTGCATTATAATTAGTAATGTTAATTGTATCCGTTTCACCAATTTTCAGCCAACTTTCCGAAAAACACAAAATGTCCACTCGTTGTCCCTTTTCTTCGCATTCCAGTAAAAGAGTCTGGTATCTTCTATTTTATTTCGAATATTCTGGATGTTTTGATGCATAATAGTGATTATGCCATCTGGTCGTTTTTTGACGTGCTCCTCAGGTTTGGGCGCGGTGTTATCCGATTTTCCGTCACGTGTTGCTTTTGTGATGGCTCTGATGGTCCCGGAAAAATTTTCCCTGTCTTGAACATCCACGTGAGTTTCCAGGGCTTACGCTTTCCTGAAAAGCTTCTCGCAGTCTTCAATGGTGTGGTTTTTACCATTTATAATAAGTTTGTCACTTTTGATAAAAGATTGTTTTCCTTGTTGTTGGGCTAGAATTTGGTAGGGACGTAGTTTTTTTTTCTGAGTCTCTCTGGGAGAGAAAAGATGTCACTAAATAATGCTATTTTTTGCCATTTCTGAAAATGTTTTCTCTCACCTTTTACCTTAGAAGTTTCAGAAGTACAGGTCTTCTACCGTTGTTGTCACGCCCTATTCTCCGAGTCACTTCGATATCTTCTTTTTCTATTAGTATCAGCATTTTTGTTTTGATGATGTCTATAACAGTACTCTCCAGCTTCACTTGATCTTCATTTTCTTCTTCGTTTATTCCGAAGAATACTATAAAATTTTATCTGGAGTAGGATTCAAGAACATTTATTCGTTTGTGAAGTGTATTCACTTCGGTTATCAGTTGTTCGTGTTCTTGCTTGAGTTTATTCACATCGGCTTTCACAGTTTTTATCTCGTCACTCATTTGCACAACGGTTTTTAATATGATGCCGATTTTTTGTTCTAGAGTTATTGAGTTTATGTCTTCCATTTTCTTATTAAAAGCAAACTATTGCAGATCTTGAAATGTACGTGTTACCACTAAGAACTCCATGTACGTGTTGGAAGAGATGGATCTCTCGATAGTGCATGGGCCCTATACGAGCATGGTTATTGTGAATAGTGCAGATCAGCCAGAAGATAGAACAGAGAAAGAAAAGAAACTCGTGAATCTACAGAAGAAAGATGAAAAATGTAAGTCGCAGATCATTCGAAGGATAGCTGATAGCCATCTGGAATACATCAAAGAAAGCTGCTCATGACATATGGAGAGTTCTTTCGGACACATTCGAGAGAAAAGGCATCGCAAGCCAGCTTTCACTGAGGAAATCCCTTCCAACAATGAAATATCGTACATGTGAAGGAAATTAATGAAATTTTAAATTTGACAAACACATTTGTGAACTGAGATCAAGTGGAGCAACTCTTGAAGAGACAGATATTGTGTGCCGTTTGTTACTGCCCTGGAAACATTATCATTCGAAAATTTGAGCTCTAATTTCGTCAAAAGTCGACTATTAGATGAAGAATCGAAAAGAAAGGAACAACGAGAAAATCCAATAGCTATTTGTATATTAAAAGCGCAAAGTAATACTTTGTAAAAATTCGATTTTTTCTATTCATTCCACTTCACATGGCACTTATCTCTCTATCTCTCAATACTTTGTTGCTTGAGAAAAGAGTTTGACGCGCGACGCGAAGCAAAGCGCGGCAATGTTTTGAAAGCGGCAAAGTTTTTGCGCTCGAATTACACACAAGATTTTTTCTACATCCGCATATTTTACAAAAATATTTGGTAAAAATTAATGATTATTTATAACCTCAAATTTGACAGTTCAGATTTTAAAACGTGCGAGCATTACTTTGCGCTACACATGTGTGTTATTGTAAAAAACCAATAAAAAATTACTTTAGTACCTATTTAATTAGTTATTTACATATTACTGTGTCACTTTATGATTTAAATCTATGTGTAACAATATCTAAATGTTTTTGGAATTCTTCTAATACTTCTTCCATCTTTAGTGGTGAAAAACCAGGCCAATTATTACTCGGTATTTAATGTCTGTGTTTGATAACATATATGTAATATTTTGAAGCGATTTTATTCATTCTTCTTCTGGAAATATTATTATATCTGGTCGACATTTGTAGTAGACTCCTCTGAATATTGTTGAACAAACCATTTTTCGACAGATGTTGGTCGCAGTTTTCAATTAGCGCAGTTAAGTATATTAAACTGGAATGTCGTACTTGGACATGGCACAATTCTTTACAATTACATAAGTTATACTTTTCAAAACTTTCCATTATCAGGTAATTAATACAATCAATTTATCAAACACAAATAGCTGTTTCAAAAACTTTTTGATACGTCAAATAATCATTTGTTTATTTTTCTTGACAACAGCGGCAAGCATGGCCTCCTATCATGTCCAAACATAATACTCGCCTGTGCTATGTGAAAGTTATAAATATAATTATTTTGAATCAGGAAAAAATAGATTTTTACCACCTTAAGTATTACAAAATTGTTAAAAAATAAAAGAAGAATAACCACCAACCAATTTTTGAACTGTTTTTCGTAACTAAAGTTGGTAGTTTTGTATTTTATTTAATGCGATAATTTGGGCATCAATGTAATTCATAGATAATGTGAATTATTTACTAAATATACATTTCTACCATCTTTAGTACAATGAAAAGTTTATAAAATGAGAGTTTACAATCATGATAACTATTTTTCAATTACTTTCTATAACTAAAGTTTGTCATATGCTTTATTTATCGCTCTATTTATCATAATATACATAGTTACATGATGTAGAATCTAAAATTCTCTCACTTATAAAAAAAGTATATTTCTACCACCTTTAGTGGAAGGAAACTCCCTCAGAACGATGTATTAGACTTTCCGAGCATATACTTTTGTTATTTTGTAAAACTGAAGTTGGTAATTTGTATTTTAACACTATTAAACGGTCAACGGAACATGCAAAGTGTAGATGAAGTAGTTAATGAAAAAAATTTAATAAAACCGTTACTAAAATACCAGCTTATTTTATTATACAGATTAACAGATATGTAAATAACACAAATAACATAATAACACAATAACATAATAACATATTAATGTTTTTAAATACAATTATCACCTATATCTAAAAACTATCATTTCGCTTATTATTCACAATATTATTGTGCAATTTTCACAATTTTTCATGACAAATGCAGATGGAAAGTTTCTGGTGGTGACTGAACCGGGATATTTTCAGAGGTTCTTGCTTCCACGATTATTGGTGGTTTATTTACCGTCGGCGTCAATGTCGTTCCCAAAATTTTTTCACATGTAGAAATTTTGTTAGTAAGATTTTCATCTATATAACCTTCTGCTATGTTAGTACTCTTCCATCCTCCATATTTTTTCAAGTGCGTGATATCGCTTCCTCCATTAACTAAAAGAGTGGCAGAAGTTCGCCTGAAGCATGCACTATATTTTTTGGAACTTTTGCAATATATTGAATGAATGTGATTTTTTGTGGAGGAACAACGTTTCTTGACATGTTTATGGCATTTACCATTCAAATATTTTGAAAATAGTCTATGTATTTTACAATTTTTGGGCCTGATGTTGATATATTTTCGATAAATTGATATATAGTTCAGTGTTGCGTTATTTGTGACAGTGAATGTTCTGCTAGTGTATGTCTTAGAATCAGGTATTTTTACAATAAGGATGACTCCTTATCTTCAATGTCGTCCATTACCATCTTGACAAGTTCGTCCCTTCTACACGCTCCAGCGATACCGAAAATTAAGATCACTTTTTGCAGTAAATATATCTCATCAGGAGCGTCTGTTAAAAAAGGTTTGACTTCAATAAAATTTAAGATTTTTGATTTTATTGGTTTTGGGCCAACAGCTTGACGTTTTGAATAAGCCATTAGTTTTTTGTACTCGCTGATGTTCATATCATGTTTTACAGATATCGTAGATCTCAGCATTGAGAATATAGACCAAAGTGTAGATGATATCATTACCTTGGTTTTCTTTGCAAAATACGCAAGTAGAATGTTTTCTGATATCTTCTTGGTTCCTTTTCAATCGCACTATTTACTAAAAAGTTCATACTGCTTTTCGTACTTGCTTCTCGACTGATTTTGCAGCTCGAGCAATTTCCGGCGGAGTTCACGATATTTCACTAATTTCATCGATATCCATTTAATTTTCACGAAAAGACATTTTCATTTTCAATGACGATCCTAAGATCACGCGTTGTTCATGAATTAGTTGACATTTGTCAAATACCGTTCAACACCTACTCTGGTGTCAAATTTGACGTTTTTCCATTATGGTTTCCATGGTAACTCAGCAAGCGTTTTGGTTACTTTGCCGCTCGGCGAGCGGAAAAGTGAAAAAACGCTCGCTCTTCGGAAAAGTGCAACTTTGCGCTTTCTTTTTGAAGCGCAAACATGGTACTTTTCGCTCGGTTGTAGAAAAATACCAGTCAGCCGAAATATGAATCCCAGTTCTCCGAAAGTATTCGAAAAATTATATACTTTTCCATTCAGATGTTATCAATGTTAACAACGGTAAACAACGTACCTGCTGAAATGTGGTTTGGAAAAACACCCAACTTGAGAAAGCTGAGAGTTTTTGGATGTGTTTCATATCTTCGCATTCCAAAAGAACTCAATAGTGGAAAATTCGACACTAGATCTAAAAAATGTTTCCTGGACGGTTACGGTCCCAATGGATATCGTTTGTTATGAAATCATTTTTGGAAAAGATGTAATTTTCGATAAAAATACATTTTCTTTCGAAAATTCAGATTTTTCCGATAATGGAACTATTGATGGAAGTTAATCGTTTGAGGAAATGAGAATTGAAAGAACACCACGATGAAGTTCCCGATTATATATAAATATCTTGAAGACAACAGTGAATTAGCATTGAATGCAGACCCTTTTATAGATGATATTCAGAACAAAGACGACAGAAAACAATGGTATGGAGCTGTACAAGATGAAATCAAATCATACATGGATTCTCACAAATCTGCCTGAAGGAAGGAAAGCAATCGCTTGTATATGGGTATTCAAAGTCAAGCATGATGGAGAAGGCAACATGGAAAGATACAAGGCAAGATTGGTGGTGAAAGGGTGTGCCCAAAACCGTGTATTCGACTGTACTGTACTGTACTCCAGTGGCTAGACTAACAACTCTGAGAACCGTAATGTTAGTAATAAACAAGGGAAATCTCTTTGCTATACAAATGGACGTAAAAAATGCATTACTTCATGGAAATATTGGAGAAGAAATTTATATGAAACAACCCCCCTTGGATTCATCGAAAGATGAATTCTTATTGTATGTAAAGTCTATTTATGATCCCAAGCAAGTACCAAGAGCATGGAATCAGCGATTTGATAGTTATGTGAAGAGCATTGGCTTAGAGCAATCCGACTATGACAAATGCCTTCACATTAGAAATGAAAGTGGAACGAAAACTTTTTCTTCTATTATATGCAGATAACATCATCTTATCAGAAAAAAGTTAAATGGAACTCAACAAAATAAAAACAAAGCTCATGGAGGAATTTCGTATGAAAGATCTTCGGGAGCTGAAGTATTTCTTGGGTATAAAAATTCAACGAGATCCAAATGGAATATTCCTATTCAATCCAACTTCATCCAAAATGTACTGAAACGTTTCATGTGAAAAACTGCAATCCCACCAAGACTCCAAGGTAACTTCAACTAAAAACTAACGAATTTTCCAGTCCAAGGAGACTCTTGTAGAAAATAAGCTATATCGACAACTAGCCGGTATGTTTGATTTATTTGATGTTGAATACAAGACCATACTTGAATTCAGCTGTGAACTACTTCAGCAGATTCCAAAGCAAGGGAACTGAACAACACTGGAATGGATTGAAACGTATATTGAGGTACTTGAAAGGAACAGTTGACTATGGAAGAGGTTGATACTGACAATATATGACAGGATGAAAGCTCGTAATGATTTGAAAATTCAGGAGGATTCAAAGAAGGTGACCAGGTTTGGCTGTACAACCCTCGATGGAAGCAGCCCTAGGACAAGATGAAAGTTATTCACTTCGAAAGACTGAAGCCCCATCATAGTGAACCAATGATTTTTGATCGGGATGATCAAAATTAGAAGGGGCAGTGTTGCGGAAATGGATAGAGTACGCCCCTGCGTTGTTTGTCATTAGCGAGAAGCAATCGTCGACCTAGATTCTCCACATAAACCCCGTCTAGGAATTCAGATGACGTCATCGAATGGCCCCGATGTTTTCGAGTGCCACTCGAAGATTCGGGAAGGCAAGGACGAGGATATATAAATCGTGCGAATACGGAAGCGGCAGTTCTTTAATATTGTTAAGGTGAATTTTGATTCAGTACAGTACGAGTATTGTATTGTCAGAGTGTATTATTGTGTGTTCAAAGTGGAATAAACGAACATAAATTAATCGAGTATATTTCAAATAAAAACAAACCCAGTATAAATAGACTGATAATATTTCAGTATACCCAATCCACAATTCTCCGCTTGATTCGAGGTAAGTCATAATTTGTTAAAAAAAATCAGTAACTCATTGGCAATTCATATTGTGTTTATTGAAATCGAACAATGAATGGAAATATTGATTCCTCAAATCTTTGTCCGACAAAATCATATATATTATATTCACTTTATTCACATGATAAATAATATGCTATGCAATATCTTCACTTCAAACCGAAGAATTTTCCTTTTCAAAATTTTTTTATTTACAGTTGCGGAGTTTTAGAGCCCTAAAAACATCAAAAGAAACAAATGTTTTGTATGTGTCTGTTCGTACAAGCCTCCACCTCCGAACTAATGATAAATTTTGTAAGTCATTCAGTATTTATCTTATTTTCGAGTATCTCCAGGCGTTTTTATAATGTTTCAATGTTCATAGGTCTTCATTCAGCAATAGCTTCAATCATTTCATTTCTACAAGAGTAGCCAATGATATTACCAACTGATAACATTTTTCTAGAAATGATCCATGAAGAATATTCCGTTTGACAGAAAAAAAATCACAAATACTCCATATTTTTTTTTGTTTCGAAATTGACGAAAATTTTTTTTTTTGAAAATATTTGGAAAGGAACATGGGCGACGTATCCGTTTCGATTAATTTTTCAATGATCATAACAGTACATTCAACAAAAAATATCTGACGAATTAACAGGAATGATTTCAATCAAACTCCACAAAAAAAATACTCACATGAAAAGATCAGGAAAAGTACCGAAACTCAAAGGAAGCACTCTAATACACATTATTTTCTCGTATTGACATATCATAGCAAATTTACGTGGTTCAATTAAAATGTGAAATTAATTGATTTGCGTATCGCACATTATTTCTTGATTGATTGTAATTTTAGAATAGCAAATGTATCCCTGTTAGACAAAATTTCAAGGTAGACGGGGTTCAACTTTTTCGTGCCATCACAGCACTAAGTAAATAATCACGAAAATATCAACGTTGTAGCCAATGGAAAAAGTTTATGTCTGGGTAAAATATGATATTGCATCATTGATTTGTTTGAAAATATGAAAGTATTTCATAAAATCAGATGTGGAATCATCTGCGACTGGAAGATAAACTTTAGTCATTATCTTCCGTTCAAGATGGCCACTTGTGAGGTATTCATGTTGAAATGGGAAACGTTCTCAATTGAATATGGAATAGAATTTTTTTCTGTGAATTGAAAAATCCACGATAAAATTAAGTTATTTTTTGTGAATGTCTAACAGAAAACAACTACTAGATAATAGATTTCCGTCAACAAAAATATTTTGAAGACCTAGTGAATGTGATGCCTCTCCTGCGTCAATGTACTAATGATTTCTGGTGAGAACTCTCTTTTGGAAAACATTTTTCTTCGCCTCATTCAACTTTATGAGTCCTTAATTAAGACTGGAATATAAAATCAAACGACTAGCTCAATGAAAATGCAAATTTTCGATTTCGGATTTTTTTTTGAGTTAGGGTCTTTTCAGAATATCTATCAGGTGTAGTTCAATGTCCAGCGGGGCTTTAGCCGGGGAAGTAGTTGTTTTCTGTCAGACATTCCCAAAAAATAACTTGATTTTCATCGTGGATTTTTCAATTACCAGAAAAATATTTCTATCCAATATTCAATTGAGAATGTTTCCCTTTTCAACATTGCATCATTCCTCAACAGAAACAATAGAAATGTATTTTTTCAAAATATAAAATTTTCGATTTAATTCATATTGGTTGAAATTATGTGAGAAGGCATTATTTTCCATACTTATAATGACAACTTGGCTGAGCAACTCTTCTATTACTACTTACTAGTGTTTTCAATTAGAATCAAAACTAGTAAAAACGATATTTCGATGATAACTAGAAAAGAGAACAATGACATCTGCAGTAATCGATCAGAAAAGTAATGAGAGAACATTAAGTTGTGGTGTACCCCGAAGTACAGTCCTAGGCCCAATGCTATTCTCAATTTACATTGATAATCTATTCAAAATCGATAGCGGGGGGACCATTTTCAGTTTTGCTTTCGACACTTCAGTTTTCTATAGTGCAGACTCTTGGAATTAACTGAAAAATACAATAGGAACAGACTTTCAGAATGTAATAAATTCCACGGCGCTGACGACAGCTATCGTTATCGGCGGTGGCCAAAAACAGCCAAAGCCAGACCATACCTAACTTCACTTGAAGATAGACGCATTCGAGGAGACCTAATCCAAATATAACGTCTCACCCACAACCAGTTTCCCTCCTCGGCGCCGCCGATGGTAGACCTCCGTAAAGGTATGGTCTGGTTTTGGCTGTTTTTGGCCACCGTTGACGGCGGCCGAAAACGGTAGCCGTCGACGGCGTACTGTGTGTTCTGGTTTGCGCTGAAAACAGTTCAGCATCAGCATTCAAATAGTAATCTTTTTTAATTTTTCAAATAGTTGTCCCCCAGTGCCTTCCTTCTTTTTTTTACAATCTTCCACTGAAAGAAGAATCATATTTAATTTGTATTTATTGTTATTAATTATGTACGTTACAAAATATTTTAGATTCCATTTAACGATCAAATTGAAATTTTGGCAATAAGTTTAGGACGTAGGAACATAATTATAAATTATAATATAATATCATGCAACATAAATAATATTTTTTGCAGGTTCGTTGCTGTAGATCTCGGTTCCTAAGGAAAAGAAGGAGACATCGGCATTTTTACCAAGAGTAACATAGGCAAATAGGTATATATATATATATATATATATATATATATAAGTTTTGTTCGATTCTTGAATCCTTTTTGAGATATTTCTGTAGATCTCGGTTCCTAAGGAAAAGAAGGAGACATCGGCATTTTTACCAAGAGTATTTGAGGTTTTCTTGTTTGATTTTTGACAATGTTCTAGTAGTTCGTAGAGACTTCGTCTGTCGGGGACATTTATCTTATTTATTTTTTTAATTAAAAACATACATGTTTCGAAAATATTTTTCTGTAATATATTGAAATAAAACAGTGACCTACCTTGGCAGAAAGTTTGCTATTTTTTTTTATTTTACTCACAGTATTTTACTCGCAGTTTTTTTTCAAAAAAATAGCAAACTTTCTGCCAAGGTAGGTCACCTGTTTGTGTATTGTTTCCCAATGTATGTTACAGAAAAATATTTTTTTCCAGCAAACCATGTATGTTTTTATATTAAAAAAAAATAAATAAAGAATTGAAAATGTCCCCGGCCAGGGACGAAACGTCTTCTCCTACGAACTACTAGAACATTGTTTTCAAAGAATCCAAAACCCAAGAAAACCTTCCCAAAAAAAAATATATATATATATATATATACTCAGGAAAAATGTTTCCTCGGGATGCAGTATTGCCTGGATTTGAAAAGAGCATGCCTTTTGTCATAGTTGGTGATGAAAGCCTTTCGCTTACATAAACATATAATGAAACCATATTCACGATCGATAGCTAGAGGTAATAGAGCCAACGAAATTTTCAACTATAGATTATGTCGCGCTCGCCGAGTAACTAAAAACGCATTTGGCAAATTGTCTCAACTTTCTCGAATTTTTCCCACGTCAATTACCATTGAACCACACACTCGTGACAATTTGGTGTTGGCCGCTTGTTGTTTACATAATCTACTTAGATCTGCCAAACTTTCAACAAACGAACAATCATACGAAAATAATTCTAAAGACCAGGATTCAACAGGATTTGTTCCACTGAAAGCGCCAGGAGAATTTGCTAATAGCGATGGGTTTGAAGTTAGAAATGCATTTGCCCAATATTTCTGCTCTTCATTGGCCAGACCGGCGTATTTATTGATTTAATATTTGACTTAATAGCTGAAAAAAATATGTATAATTATTAAACTGAATTTTTTGCCGTTTCTTTTCACTTCATTAGAAACCTCCTTCCAACAGTTTTTTCGGATTTGTAGATCCTTGTGGTCTCTATGCTGCGCATCGTATAATGCCCTGAATATGTGTTCGCAATGAATTAATATTTCATCTTTAGCTGCCAAAAATTCAGGAGCCATAATTACTAAAAATACAAACAACACACTCTGACGTCGCATTCAGACTGGTCATTTTAGCAGTCAAGACGCGACAGCACGCCATCGACGGTCGCCCCTGCAAATTTAATCGCGCAAAGCAGACCACATAAAAACTCACACGTCTATTCATTAAAAAAAAAACAAAGTTTAAAAAATTTAATTGGATTTTTTTAGTCACTTTAATTTCTTCCCGAGCTAGCTCTCCTCGTGAATCAAGTAAAACAAGACGTTCCATAATATTTCGATTATACGCGAATGAATTAATAAAAGGGGTAAAAATAATATTTCAATTTTTCCAAGTATAGACAGAAACAGACTGACTGAGTAGCCAAGTGAAAATTATATCACTCTTGAAAATCTTTTACTAAATTAATTTTTCCAATATTTAAAATACCCAAAACTTCGAAGTTTGACACTGCAGTGTATTACTACCTACTGGCTATAGCTAAAATGGATGCGTCGCGTTTTGAAGCTCAAGTAAGCGCGCTCCACACCAAGGGCACCACGATGGCTAATGCCGGCCTCGAGGAGGGTCACTAAGAGACATAGGTTCCCTACTATTCGCGAATTCTGAATAATTGCAAACTATTTCGTGATTTACCTGAAGTTTCCCTACGACCGAGATATTTACACGAGTCTGTGCACGCGGACACAGAAGGTTCGTTTTAGGTCGCCATCCTCAGAGTGAATACTAATCTCCTCGTGGAAATAATTCAGCCAGAAGGTAGGTTGACCGTGGAGGACCATGAATTCTTGGTTTCCCAACCACCGAGCACAATCCAGCCGGCCCTGTCTCAGGCACGGTGATGTCCTAAAATACTTGGTGCTGGCATGTGCGAGCTCAGGGAAAAAAAATACTGGAACTTGCTGGAACTAATATTTCTTCTCTATTAATTTTCAGGTACTTGAAACAACGTAGCGAAGCAAAGAAATCAGATAGTAGAATTCGTATTTTTGCCCTAAAAAGAACGTTTCAAATCTTCACTTGATTTGGTCGTGAATCGTTTCGTGAATGAGCTTTTTGCTCGATAAAGATGAAACACAGTTTAATAATCGACCAGTATAGGAGCTGAAGTAGGCCTTAGATGACTAATTTTTCTCCAAAATAAATCCCCAGGTAAATATAGGTAAGTTTAGTAATTTCCAATATATAGATTTCCACTATGAATAATATTGGATCCTACGAGGTGTCCTCTCGTCTTCCTTGGATCCGCTGAAAACGCATATAAAAAATATTCCACCACTGTGGAACATCGCTTCCGATTCCAATAGTTTCTCAAAGCTCGAGTTCCAATCTATTGTAACGAACCTAGGCCGGACCTGTCGCCTCACGTGTTGCCATCGACAGCGATGAGATCATCCCCGGAGATATTCGAGAACCATCCAGTCGCTCTGCCGCGAAAAAACAACGGTCAATATTGGAAACAATTGGAATACGCTAGTCGCCAACCGTCCGAATTCGAAACATCGAGAATGCTGTATCGGAGATAAATAGACAGCCCTCAAGAGGGAGTAGACAGTCGGAACGAGCCCATATGATCGAGCTATTCAGTGGCGTAGTAATATAAATTAAGTTGTAGATTAAGTGTTAAATAAATTAGTTAAACCAAGTTAAGTTTATTTACGTTACAATTGGTGTCGGAAGTGAGATTTTGAAAATAAACAAGTGATCGTGGAGTGGATAGTCAGAAAAATAAATTGATAGACCTTTTTGTACGCCCAAAATAGACAGTGGCCCGGTTTTCGCGAAGTGGACAATTGTCGTGGAAATAAACTGATACACTGTTCGCGTGAAACAGAAAATAGACAGTGGCCCGGTTTTCGCGAAGTAGACAATTGTGCGTGGAATATAACTGATACACTCTTCGCGTAAACAGACAATAGACTGGTGGCCCGTGAAAAGAATTCGCGAAGTGAATTTTAACAAACTGATAAACTTTTCGTGTGAAACAGACTGATACCTCGTCAAAGACAAAATGTGTTCAAGAAAAGTGCGCCTTGCGGATTTGAAGGTAGCGGAATTGAAACAGGAATTGGAGGAAAGGGAACTGGAAACAACGGTAAAAAGCAAGTACTCCAGGAAAGACTTGCAGAAGGACTTATACAAGAAGGTGAGGACCCCGAAACATTTTATTCGAAGTTCCCGGAGGTGATTTAAGTTTGGTAATGAATAAACTCGAAGAAACTACTAAATCCGTGAAAGAAGAACTGCAACAAAATTCGAGGACTTTTGGAAGAAAATGCTAGAAATCTGGAAGAGAAGCTTCAAGAAATTCTAGAAATCTGAAGAGAAGCTTCAAGAAAATTCTATAAATCTGGAAGAGAAGCTTCCAAGAAAATTCTAGAAATCTGGAAAGAGAAGCTTCTAGAAAATTCAAGAAGCTTGGAAAAAAATGCTAGAAATCTGAAGAGAAGCTTCAAGAAAATTCTAGAAATCTGAAGAGAAGCTTCTAGAAAATTCAAGAAGCTTGGAAGAAAATGCTTAGAAATCTGAAGAGAAGCTTGAAGAAACTTCTAGAAATCTGAAGAGAAGCTTCAAGAAAATTCTAGAAATCTGAAGAGAAGCTCTAGAAAATTCAAGAAGCCTGGAAGAAAATGCAAGAAGCCTGGAAGAGAAGTTCCTGGAAAACACAGAAGGCCTAAAAAAAGAATTGTGTGGTGTGGCTAATTTTCTAGAAGAAAGGATGGGAACCGTTGAGACAGAGATAGATAAAATTAGGGAGCAAATGAACACGGAGGTAGATAAAATCAAAGATGGGGTCGAGGCAGAAATGGACAAAATGAAGGAACGATCAAAAGCTGGAAAAACGAATTAATAGTGCGCCTCCACAGAGATGGTTAACGAAAATGCAATGCTGGACTTGAGTTTGAACTTGGATAAAGTTCAAGAGGGTATGAAAGATGTCAAGGTCATTTCAGAAATAGGGAAGCTTTCCATGAAGCCGCCTCAGTTCGACGGAAAAACTCCATGGGCAAATTACCGCCGGCAGTTTGAAGCAGCGGCCAAAGCAAACGGATGGAATGCAGGGGAAAGAGCTGTAGCACTGACACTTGCATTACGTGGAGAAGCGACAAATATTCTACAAACTCTCACCGCCCAAGAACAGGAGGACTATGATCAGCTGATTAAACATCTAGAATTACGATATGGCCACGCCCATTTGGAACACGTATACCACTCCCAGCTGAAAAATCGCTGCCAAAATCGGGCGAATCCTTACAAGAATTCGAAACTGACATTGCACGCTTGGTTCGTCTCGCATATCCAGCCACACCAGAAAATGTAATGGAGCGACTAGCGGTTCAAGCATTCCTGGATGGACTCCGTGACCAAGAAACCAGACAAGCGTTGACACTAGCCCGTCCAACACATCTCGTAGACGCACTGGCACGCGCTTTGGAATTCGAGGCAGCGAAACAATCTTGCAAAAGCCAGAGTAAAGTCCGAATGATTGAGGAAGACTCACAGGAGCCTGCTAATTTGGAAGCTGCCATAAGGAAAGTGATTAAGGAAGTGTTCCCTGAGAAAAGACAGATAAGATGCTGGAATTGTGGCAAAATTGGACATGTGCGTAGCAAATGTCCAACATTCGAAAACACGACTCCGATGCAGGAAAACTAAAGAAGGTCGACGAGAAGGGGCAATCGTCGGCCTGTGTCCAGCAAGCCCTGGTTAACAACGCATATGTCGCTATCCTGCAACGACAGAACAGAGGTGTTTTCGTAGACGGTCTCATCAATAACGAGCCTTGCACCATGCTGCTAGATACAGGTGCGACTAGGACAATTCTCGACCTTCCTTTGCCAGAACACCGGAACGAATTGAACCAACAACTTGGAAGCTACGCACAGCAACAGGGGAGCCAGCTACTGTATATGGCGAGCTACCGATTGAAATAATTTTGGGCAGCACTAAAATGAAACATCAGGCACTTGTAGCGGACATCGAAGACGATGCAATAATCGGAATGGACATCATGAATTCCAGAGGGTTTGAATTGGATTTCAAAGACGGCGTCCTACGTGTCAACGGAGAAGAGCTGGTACTTCATGGGAGAAGTGAAGAGTTGATCCGTGTGCTGTTGGCTGAAGATGTAAGCGTACCTGAGAGGGCTGAAACCATCCTGGAGGCTCGCCTGGACGGGAGTGCGAGCAGTGGAGACGTGATGATGTTCGAGCCCAAACTTCATGATGAAAAATTGGACGAGGGATTGCCCTAGGGAAAACCCTGTTACGTGCTGAAAAATTTGTACCGGTAAGGGTCATGAATGTCAATTACTTTCCAGTGACCTTAAAGAAAGGAACAATTTTAGGGCACTGCTCGTCAGTTTCATCTGTGATCCGGGCGTACGAGGTACGATTAGCCAACCCAACAACTTGCCCACAGAACTAGAAAACTAGTTGCCATCTCTTCCAAAGACATAAAACCAGCTCAACAGCCCAAACTAAGAGATTTAGTCAAAAGTACCAAGACATCTTCGATACCGGACAAGGAAAAGGGGTCGAACTAATGTGGTCCAGCACAAGATTGATACTGGGGTGCCGACCGATCCGGCAATCAGCAAGAAGACTTCCTCTGCCAAGAAGGAAGAGGCTGACAAAATAGTCAGCGATATGGGAAAAGAAGGAGTTATCGAACCATCTGACAGTCCCTGGTCCCTCCAGTCGTACTGGTGAAGAAAAAGGATGGATCGACACGCTTTTGTGTAGACTATCGCCAACTTAATGATGTCACGAAGAAGGACAGTTACCCTCTCCCGAGAATAGATGACACCCTAGACACATTGGCTGGTTCCACGATTTTCTCGACCCTGATCTGAAGAGTGGATACTGGCAAGTGAACTGGCTCAGGAAGATCGAGAAAGACTGCTTTTACCATCGGCTCAGGATTGTGGCAGTTCACCGTTATGCCATTCGGGCTCTGTAATGCTCCCGCCACATTCGAAAGATTGATGGAAACAGTACTGAAGGGACTCTCATGGAACACGTGTCTAGTGTATCTCGACGACATAATTGTGGTCGGCAGATCGTTTGAGGACCACGTGAAAAACTTGGAGGAAGTATTCCTGCGACTGAGGAACTCCGGATTGAAGCTGAGCCCTAAGAAATGCCATCTGTTCC
The DNA here is from genome assembly GCA_018342105.1 of Gonioctena quinquepunctata. Taxonomy (NCBI): domain Eukaryota; kingdom Metazoa; phylum Arthropoda; class Insecta; order Coleoptera; family Chrysomelidae; genus Gonioctena; species Gonioctena quinquepunctata. Next base: position 3,448 of record JAFIRS010004008.1, on the reverse strand, counting down.
AAAAGAAGTACGATACCTCGGCCACGTTGTCTCTGGGGAAGGAGTAGCAGTGGATGACCAGAAGATCAAAGCTGTTAATGATTGGCCCATCCCAAAAGACATTCACCAACTTCGAAGTTTCCTTGGTTTATGCACATACTATCGCCGATATGTGCTGGATTCGCCAACATCGCTAAACCACTGACCAAGCTCACGGAAGGCCAAACAAAGTTCCAGTGGTCCGAAGAATGTCAAGACTCATTCAGGAAGCTGAAAGGAGCTTTGATCAACGCACCTATACTGAGCTATCCCCTACCCAAAGGGAAATTCATTTTGGATACGGACGCCAGCAACGTGGGACTTGGAGCTGTCCCATCTCAGATCCAGGAGGGACAGGAGAAGGTCATTGGTTATTTCAGCAAGACGCTTAGCAAACCAGAGCGCAATTACTGTGTCACCAGGCGAGAGCTGTTAGCTGTTGTAAAGGGAGTGGAACACTTCTACAAGTACGTGTATGGAAGAAGATTCCTGTTGAGAACTGACCATGCAGCTCTCAAATGGCTCTTACAGTTCAAAAATCCTGAGGGTCAGTAGCACGTTGGATCGAGAGACTCCAAGAATTCGATTTCGAGATCGAACATCGAGCCGGAACTAGCCATAAGAATGCAGATGCCTTGTCGCGAAGACCATGTCCAGATGATTGCTCACATTGCCGACGAGCAGAAGAGAAAGAAGCAACACTTTTAGAACCGCGGCAATGGATGACAACTGGAATGACAACAAGATCCAGAAAGACCAAGAGAGAGACCCGACCTTGGCTTAGTCGTCAGCTGGAAGAAGGGCAATCGAAGACCATCATGGCAGGAAGTCGCAGGTTACTCGCCGGCTGTTAAGTCCTATTGGGCACAATGGAACTCTCTTATTCTGGACAATGGGATCCTGAAACGGGTGTTGGAGGCCGACATTGGTGGGGAAGACAGACGCCAAATAATTGTTCCCAGGAACAGAAGAGAGGAAGTGCTGCGGAAATCCATGATGGGGTCGCTGGAGGACATCTGGGAGTGACGAAGACCCTGCAGAAAGTGAGGCAACGGTTTTACTGGACCAATTGTCAAGCTGACGTCCAGGACTGGTGCAGAAAGTGCGCTGTATGCGCTGCTAGCAATGGACCTCGAATACGACCCAAGGCCCCGATGCGTCAGTACAACGTAGGCAGCCCGTTCGAGAGAATCGCCATTGACATCGCCGGCCCGTTTCCGTATCCGACCACGGGAATAAATACATCCTTGTGGCAATGGACTACTTCAGTAAGTGGGCGGAAGCCATGCCCTGCCCAACCAGGAAGCCATCACCGTCGCCGACGTCTTGGTGAAAGAGTGGATATGTCGATTCGGTATTCCAATGGAGCTGCACTCGGATCAAGGCAGAAATTTCGAATCCAACCTTTTCCAAGAAATATGTCTACTGCTGAACATCCGCAAGACAAGAACCACGGCCCTACATCCGCAGTCCGATGGAATGGTGGAACGGATGAACAGGACGATCAACCGCCACTTGTCCAAGGTTGTTCTGACCATCAAAGAGACTGGGACCAGTATCTTCATTTGTTCCTGATGGCCTATCGATCCGCAGTACACGAGTCAACCGGTCAAACTCCTGCTAGTATTATAATGGGCCGAGAACTGCGACTGCCTTGTGACCTGAAGTTTGGGATACCGCTAGGACAAGACACTGCGGGAGAGGACTACGTCAGCAAACTTCGGCAGAGAATGGACGACATCCACGAACGAGTCCGGTTGAACATCCAGAGTGCCAGCGATAAAATGAAGAAGACCTATGACATCAAGGCCGACGCTGGAGGATTTAAGGTTGATGACCTGGTTTGGCTGTACAACCCCAAACGTCGTCGTGGACTATCACCAAAGTTGCGGAACTCGTGGGAAGGCCCGTATAAAATCGTGAAAAGGATAAACGACCTTGTGTACCGAATCCATAAGCCACCCCGAGGGAAACCAAGGGTCGTCCATTTCAACAGGTTAGCCCCTTACGCTGGAAACCATGACCAAGTTCGCACCCTCAAGCCGCCGGAGGATGATATGACGTTCGAGAAGTTTATGTCCTTGTATTCAAACGGGCAGAAAGTTCTACATGGGGTTACTAGAGAGGAGTCACGAGACCTTTTCGAGGTGACTGCTGACTACGCACTAGCGCACTGTGTGGCAGAAGATCTTCGAATGTCCAGGGGCATCGCCGTAGTGTTCTCAAGAAATTTGGTCAACTCCAAACACTGCGGGAGCAGAATCCAGAAGTTGGTGGGGTGCTACAGTTGAAGAAAGGCCAGAGAAATATCTACTACCTAGTTACCAAGAGGCATTCCCAAGATAAACCGTCCTATGAAGATGTCTGGAAGAGTCTCACCAAACTAAGAGATACTATGGTGGACCAGAATCTGGTGGATCTAGCAATTCCAAATTGTCCTGTGGTATTGATGGGTTGGACTGGAGAGTCATAAGAAGTATGCTGGAGGCGATATTCAGATCCAGCGGCGTCAAGATTTTGGTTTACTGTAACCCCCTTCCACGACCGATCATGAAGACCGTGGAGTGTTACTTCCATCGAACTTCACGGTGCAGATATGGGGAGTCATGCAGATATCGTCACACTCCAAGGATGAAATTTCGGGACGAAATGTCTTTAAGAAGGGGGCAATGTAACGAACCTAGGCCGGACCTGTCGCCTCACGTGTTGCCATCGACAGCGATGAGATCATCCCCGGAGATATTCGAGAACCATCCAGTCGCTCTGCCGCGAAAAAACAACGGTCAATATTGGAAACAATTGGAATACGCTAGTCGCCAACCGTCCGAATTCGAAAAATCGAGAATGCTGTATCGGAGATAAATAGACAGCCCTCAAGAGGGAGTAGACAGTCGGAACGAGCCCATATGATCGAGCTATTCAGTGGCGTAGTAATATAAATTAAGTTGTAGATTAAGTGTTAAATAAATTAGTTAAACCAAGTTAAGTTTATTTACGTTACACTATAACTAGTGGATTCTAAAACACACACCATGCCCCCCTAAAGGTTGAGTGCCCATGGATAGTAAATCATCTTCACATTGTGTGTGTGCCTTCCTCCCCCGCTCCTCCTTGGAGCGGTCCTCAACTCGCAAATTGGCACGTTTGCAAGATTGAAATCGTACCACCGTGGTATGAAGTCAGCCTTTGAGTGCTTCAAACCACTTGTTGTCGTGATTTCAAATATGCGCTTGATTTGGTCGTGAATCGTTTCGTGAATGAGCTTTTTACTCGATATCAAGTATCAAGAATCGACCGGTATAGGAGCTGAAGTAGGCCTTAGATGACTAATTTTTCTCCAAAATAAATCCCCAGGTAAGTATAGTAATTTCCAATATATAGATCTCCACTATGAATAATATTGGATCCTACGAGGTGTCCTCTCGTCTTC